>PVJC01035699.1:0-17771 GCA_004026665.1 Murina feae
GGAAGTCAGACCACCAGAGTTACAAACCACTCACCAACATGCATTATCAATGTGACCTTGGGAAGTTATTGGCATCATTTGTGTACTATGGAAAAAGAGATCATCACAGAATCTACCTTATGGGATTATGGAAATTAAACAAGTCAGATTATACAAAGCACAGTGCTTCATGTAAAGAAAGAGCTCAATCAGTGATATTTTTAGTAGAAGAGTGCCCATAAAAATAATTCACAAAATGAAAGCATTATCAAAATTTTAGATCTTTTAAAATTATTTTATGAGAGATATGAACAACCAAAGGCAATATGAAGAGATAAAGGTACACTTCTTCCTGTCCTAAAAGTAATCATTAAATTGATGATGAGACAAGATATCTGCCAGAGATCAATTCCAGCGTGAGGCAGAGCTACATCTGGGAATGACAGAAGGCATTTCCCCAAACCTGAATAGGATATGTTAAATTGATTTTTGGCTCCCAGACAGCTAAAGGGCATCTTAATCTACATGGTATTGCCTCCTACTGGCCAAACACCTGAACAGCCTAAGGCTAATTTCCCCCATTCTGACAATGCTTGTGTAAACCTTTGAAGTGTATATCTCTGCCTTGCCTCAGGAAAATTTGTGTTAATAAAAAGCATGGGGTCCTAGGTCGAGGAGATTTTAGACTTGAGACCTAAGAACTTAAAACTTAGATTTTAGCTCCTTTAGCTAAGCTCCTCTGACCCCCAAATGCCCTTCAAAATTATGCTTCATCTCTGGAATCTTATTTAATCTACGCACAGCCTTCTCCAGATTTCCTGAACCCTTCTTGATGCTAGGATAAGAACCCCAGCAGATATCTATACTAATAAAAGCCTAGATGGCCATTACGTTGTCACACCATCATGCCATCACAATCCATCACCAGGGTGAGTGGGGCTTAACGCTGCTTGTGAGGTGTGGGGGCAGGTCCCAGTGACTGCTCCACGTGGCTTCCACCAGGGGTCTCATGGCCCTGCCTGCAGTGATGAGGCAAGACCCCTGGCTCTGGCCTCCCGCTTTGGGGCAATCAATCAAGAAGCCCCAGATGGGAAGGTGGGGCCTACCTCTTTGGGGCAATTGATCATGGGGCTCCCACACTGTGAGAGGGCACAGGCCAGGCTGGGGGACCCCTCCCGAGTGCATGAATTTCATGCACTGAGCCACTAGTATACATATAAAAGTAAATATTAAAACCTAAGTACAGACCATGCACTAAATCTGTCCTTGAAGCAAATCTATGCTGCAGGGGATTATATGAGAGGAAGGTGGGTATACACATGGCAAGTTCTGAGGCTCCTTTATGGGAATGGATCAATGGGGATATTATTACAGTGGAATAGTAGAGTATGTGTTTCAGGAAGTTAGGAGGGAGCAGATTTCAAGTTCAGAGGTTTTAGAGGGCAAAAAAGAGGTTAGTGTGCTAGAACTATTATCTGGGCAGGGGTTTATGGGAAATAGACAAGTCCCAGGAGCCACAGAATTAAAGGATCAGTTACAACACAATCTTAGTGCTCCAAATTGATTGGGTTCCATGGATCGGATCATCTGCTGCAAATATGATATGGCCCAAAGTATGTGAGTATGAGTATGTGTGTGTGTGTGTGTGTGTGTGTACACACATTAATGTCACCATGCATGTTGCTTTGTGCATCAGAATATCTGATACCAAAGAATACAAAATAACATGCAGTAGCCTCATATTTGCATGGCTAGAAAGAGATACTATCTTGGCAAGTGACTTTAAGTAAAAAGTCAGATATTTCCATGCCATGTGAATTCTAGTTAAACTGATAATGAGTCAGGATATATACATATAAAAGTAAATATTAAAACCTAAGTAAAAATATCAAAAGAGAAAAAAGTCAATAAAAGTTCAATTTTTCACTATGATTATACTATACATTTTAGTAATAATAGCTAACCTTTATCAAGTGTTAAGCAGGGGTTGAACACTACTGCAGTACTTTTATTTGTTCATTTATTTAATTTTCAAAACAATTGTCAAAGGTATATTCTATTATTATCATATGTTATAGCTAAGAAAATTAAGGCAAATAGTGATAATGGTGACTCACATAAAATGTGGTTGAGTTGGAATAGGCAATGAGACTTTGGAGCCCAAAGAATTCCTACCCACTTTGCCAAAGGTGTACATAATAATCATGTGTTGACCCTGTGCATTGTTAAAAATATAGACTTCCGAGCCCCATCTTCAGAAATTTTGATTCATTACATTGAAATTAGGGCCCACAAATTTGCACTTCTAATGTATTTTCCTATGATACTGATGTTGTGGTTTATGGACAAAAGTTTAAGTAGCATCAACCTATTCTATATTATTTTAATTGTTGGAAAAAAGAGAGTGAAGTATCATAATATCAGGAGGTGATCACTTATTTTTAAGAAATTTAAACTAGACCATTTTAAAACAATATTCCAATGGATTAATATGAATATTATAGATTTAGTCCTAAAATATAAAATTATTGAGCATAATGATAGAACCAACTGAATCTATATCAATATTTAAGACTCAAGCTGTGTTTGCATTTTTCTCTAAATTGTCCCAGTATTTCCTCTGTATATCTTTTCTGTATTGAATAACCATTTATAGACTCAGCATGCTAATAGAAGTGTATCAATATTGCAAAGAATTTTTTAATTTAAATTACAGGAGACAATCTACTTGAAAATATATTGAACAGTCTTGTACTTTATTACAACAATCATAATCCAACACAATAAACAAAACACAAACAAACAACACAAATCAGAACCATCTTTAGTGCCAGTGGAGAGAGTAATGGCAGTGAACCTGATAGAAAAAAAAAATCTGTTCAGTTTCCCCATGAGAGAAGTTCTAAATGCTGATGAAAAACTGAATAATGTGAACTTCTCTTTTTGGGAAGATGCAGTAGACATATGTTTTGCTATTTTCACCAAAAATTTTAATCTTCTATATATATAAAAGCCTAATATGCAAAGTGCCCCCTTGGAAGTTCGACTGACCTGGAGTTTGATCGCTTGCTATTACATGTGCTGACCACCAGGGGGCAATGTGAAATGAAGAAAGGCCCCGGCCAGCAGCCAGCGGCCAGCAGCCAGGGAAGAGATGCCCCAGCTGGCAGCCAGCTGCTGCTAGGGACTCTACCCATTCATGAATTTTATGCACTGGGCCTCTAGTATTATAAAACAAATATCAGATTTTGAAAAGCAGATGGAAGAAGGCAAATCAGCCAGAGATCTAAGGCCATAAGGAATGACACAATGGTAAGTTCTCTAGGTTTACCTTCTGTTCGTATATCCCAGACTTATGATAAGTCAGAAACTCAGAAATATCAATGGGTATACACCACCCAACCCTCCCCACCTCTCGCAAAAAAGATTCTGCTCTCTGTCCAAAGAACAAGGAAAGACACAGTCTAGCAAAACAAAAACTTTTCAATAATAACCATGTTATACCTACAAACTCCACAAAGAGAACTATGGGCCACCACTACCCTCACCAGCAAAGGCTAAGCAGGGATCCTATATTTCCACCCTCTCGAGGCTTTAATGAGTCACTTTCAGCAGGATGGCATCTGAGAAGACTAAGAAGCTGAGGCTTTCATTTTAGGTGGTGATGAGGCTACCCCTGCAGTATATGTAGGCATTACAGACTTTTACCCCCATCAGCAGTAGTAAGGTGCTCCAGCTCCCTGCTGGGAAAATGTCATAGGGGGTCAAGTGGGGTCAGGACTTCCACCACCACCCAGAGGTAACAAGGCCACACCTGCAACTGTGCTGTTAAGAAAATCTATATATACTTGAGGCCCTATGCACAAAATTCTTGCAAGAGTAGGCCTTCGCAGCCCTGGCTGACTCAGCCAGAAGGTCATTGGATGGTCATTCTGCTATTTGGCCATTCAGTTGATTTGCATATTACATTTTTTTTATTATAGATAAAAGTGTAAGCTACAGTCCCACTGTTCAACTGGCAGCTATGATGCGCAATGACCACCGGAGTCAGACACTCAACTCAGAGGCATGGAAACATGGAACAGACTGATGAATATCAGAGGGAAGAGGGGAGAGGAAGAGACGATGGGAAAAGATTAACCCAAAGATCTTATATGCACACTAGAGGCCGGATGGGGTCCCTCTGCCTGGCCTGTGGGGATCAGGCCGAAACTGGCCTGGTACATGGATTTGTACACCAATTCGGTACCTCAGCCTGACCTGCAGGAATCAGGCTGAAACTGGCTCTCAGACATCCCCCGAGGAGTCCCGGATTGTGAGAGGGCACAGGCCAGGCCAAGGGAACCTACCAGTGCACAAATCCATGCACCAGGCCTCTAGTTATATAATTAATTGGGGAGGATGTAAGTTTTCTGTACTTCACTTAAGCTAGTGAAATGTTGGCATCAGTAGATTAAATATATCTTATTTATTTCTAATACATATATTTATGAATATATATATACTAGGAACCTGTGCACAAAAATTTGTGCACTGGGGAAGGAGGGGTCCCTCAGCCCGGCCTGTGCCCTCTCGCAGTCTGGGAACCCTCAGGGGATGTCCACCTGCTGGCGTGCCTGGCCAGCCTGGGTGAGGGGCTGATGGCTGTCTGCAGGCTGGCCAAGCCCCCCAGTGGGCACCCTCACCCCATGAGGGTGTGGCCAGCCTGGGTAAGGGGTTGAAGGTGTTTTCAGGCTGTCCACAGCTCCCATTGACCCAAGGAACCAGCGAGGCTGGCTGGAATCAGGTTTCTGGGGTATTTATCTTCTATAATTGAAACATTATTACCTTGAGCCTAGGCAGGAGGTTGCAATAGAAGCTTCCTGTTTGCTCTAGCTCTGTGGCTTCTGGCCTCCATCTTGGCTGGGTTAATTTGAATACAGCCACTCTGATTGGCTGGTGGGTGTGGCTTGGCTGGTGGGCATGGCTTAGGTGTCTCAGAGTGATGGTTAAATGGTTAATTTGCATATTACTCTTTTATATATATATATATATATATATATATATATATATATATATATATATATATATAAAGCTCTTTCAGGTAGATCTTCATTTACAATTGAATGGTAACAACAAGCATGAGGACATTTATATGTCAATTAGTAAAACAGAAACATATGTGGTGATGGAATATGATTTGACTTTGAGTGGTGGGCAAGATATAGGTCATGTATCATAGAAATCTGTACTTGAAACCTATATCATATTATTAACATTCTAAGATTCCTCTTTCCTCTATTTTATCTGAAAATATTGTTATGACCTTATAGAGCAATTAACTATATGCCAGACATTATTCTAAGCACTTTATAGTCATTAACTCATTTACTCCTCATAATAAGTCTATGAGAAAGGGAGGCTTAGGGAGGTGGAGATTGAGAAACTTGCCCAGTGTCACATGGCCAGTGATTGGTGGAGCCAGAATTCACACCCAGGCAGTCTGGCTCCATAGTCCATGCCCTGAGTGCCAATACCAACTCTCCATGGTCTCATCAGTGTATTAACTACATTCCAACTCCACTTTAGATCTGCCTCTACTGACTAATTTTTCTTCACTCATGTTTTACTTTGATTTTTGTTTGATCTCAGGCCATGTATAACCATTATAATCATAAAACATAAAGCAATTGCAATATATCAGCCAATTTTTATTCCTCATTTGGTTCATAAACAGCCGCTTAGTCACTCTGTCTCTAATCAGAAATATGGCAAGTGAGGTCTTGGGACTGGATTTATTTAGATGTAACAGCTTTAGAATGTCAATCTAGCCACTGTTCCTAAGTTGGTAGCAGAAGTCAGGGCCCATAATAGTATCCCTTGAAACTTGCTGATAATGTTTCTTGTGCTCCAATTGTACAACTAATGCATATTAACATAAGGTCACTGTCCCCCTTTGTAGTCTTTTTATACTCATTATGGTTCCCTTCATTTGTGCTATGTTAAATGCTAATGGAAATTAGTTGGGCAACGATAATAAAAAGACAGTAATTGCCAACATGCTTGTGGCAAAGAAGTAACAATTCCAACTTTGTATTTCCCTGTTTTTGTTAGAGATTGCATCACGGTGTTGGAAGTAAATCGTTTTACTATCAGGGGGGAAAAAAAAAGACCAACATTTGTTAATAATTTTCTTGAAAAAAAATTAAAATAAGAGTAGTTCGAGGGTGTCCCAATGTCATTTTTCCTTACTTGCTTTTATTATGTCTTCTTGAGTGGGAGGAAAGGATTTAGGTGGAGCTCCTGCATAACTAACATCCTATCCCATCTGTGCTGTAGTCATTAAGGAGTATGTTGTTAATAGTTATGAAAATTACAAATCAGTGGAGTGTTCTCGAGTTGTGGTTCTATGGTGAGTTTCACTTTCTTTTTAATTTTCTACATGGATAATTCTTTAATAAGGAAAAAAGCAAGGGCGGATGAGGAGAGCTAGAGAAGTGAACCCACATCTACATTTATATCTGAGACAAAAGAATGGTGTGAAAATTGGTCAGTAATGATATTACAGCTGTGATTATAAAACTGCTGGCAAAGATAATGACATAAATTGGCACTTACTTGGATTAGGGAGGAAGACAGTGTTTGTACATAGCGTTACTTACACAATTAATTAATTAATTAATTAAAGTATACTCAAGGGCAACTTCAGCATTAGTTGATTGTATTAACCAGTAAGCCATATTTAAAAATAATACTACTCCTTATTATTATAATTATTAATAACTAATAAATTATTGAATTAGGGTCACGTCCCAATGATGCAATCATATCCAATTTGTTAACCACATTTAAAACATTTTCTATAGCAACATTTAGCCTGGGCATTTTTTTAATTTACCCTTTTCAAAAGAACTGGGCCATTTCTTTTGAAATGGTTATTCATTCACTGTTTATTCAAAAAGTCTATAAATATCTGTTGAGCATGCACTCTGAGCACAGATATTTGGTTCAGGGTGAGCATGGCAGAGCAGGGGACAGAAAAGGAAAAGGTACAATAAAAGAAAGCCCATTTTGAAAAACACTTTCCTGGAATTTAAATTCTAGGCATGAAGAAAAAAATTAAAAAATTAGGCAGTGTATTATAAAGTGTCAGATGAAGGGTGTACAGTAAATCCGGTAGTAATCAGCATAGAAGCAGAGCTTAATTTAGCATAAAAATAATAACACAAACTTCGAGGCCCCTCCCCTGGACAGGACCCTCTAAATAATCCCTCCTTTTACTAATTTTGTGTATGTCATTTTAAAAGATTTTTTTCTGAAAAAGGGCCCCACAAATGGCACAAGCTCCAGTCCCCACAAAATCTGGGTTTGCCTCCACATAGGGATTCAGCAAGGCAGAGCAACAGTTTTCTGGAGATCTTTCCCGGCAAAGATGCCATCTTTGCAACTCTGTCTCTACTCTTTTGGTCTTGGCTAGTTGTTCTCTACCCCTGGTCTAGTCTTTATGATCTTTAAAGAACTACTTTAATAAAAAAACAAAACAAAAAAAGAAAACTTCTCCTCTAATTACTTTGCAGGAGTTAAAACAAGGTAGTCCTTCAGGAAGAGAGACCCCCCCCCCCCAAGGTGTATCTTTTTTTTTTTTTTAAGGATTTAAGAAAGAACAGGGGTTGATCACAAAATCCAAAGTCCAACTTCTTCTGCAACCAGCAAGTCCTGCCAGGAGATAAAATGGGGAGCGGTGCCTCTACAATGCTTCTCAACGGCTCAGACAAGTCAGGAGTAACCTCAGAGCTGAGGGCAGGACTGGAGGAGAGAGATGGCATTTGGCAGTCCTTATTTCAAAGGTGATAAAAATATATGGACAAGGAACCTAGCCAATCATTACAAGTTGATAATGTCAATTGCATATATAAACACAAATAAATATGCATGTGTACATGTAAATTAACCCTAGTAAATTTATTCTTTTATGAATTCTTGACTTTGTATTTTTCTTAGAAAGACTTCGCCTATACTATAATTATTTTTATTCTAGAATTTTATAGTTTAACATATATAAAAAGCTGATCTCAAAATTATTTTAGAATGAAGTTTGAAGTAGGTGTCCAGCTTATTCTTTCTCTACATGCCTAGTGGCATTTACCAAAACAATTTTTTAAAATTTGTTTCCCAGTGATCTAAGAGGCAACCGTAATATGTACTAAATTTCCATACATATTTGGACCTATTCCTAGAAACAATATTCTATTTCTTCTATTATATACATCATCTATGCATGCACAAATATAAATTATTTAAAAGACTGTAGTGTTAAAATATGTTTTAACCTTTGTTAGAATTTTCACTCTTTTCATTTTATAATTTTGCTTAAATTTTCTTGGCTATTCTTGTATGCTTCACTTTTGTTTAAAGTTCTAATATGTCATGCTTGCTTTGTTTTAACAGAACTCAATTTACTAATGTTATATATTTCTCTGTTTTTTAATCAGTAATTCAAAGCAGATACATGCTTTCAAAACCTATATGTGACTTTTCTTTCAGCCTTTAAAAAAATCATTGGTCTAAATTGCTTAGAAAATCTTTACAATCTGCTTTGCTAGAATGTAGCTTTGGCTATAAAATTCCTGCCAGTCAAATCCATCTCCATGATAAAGAGAGGCTCTGTCTTATTAATGTGGAAGCTTAAAATGAAGGTGTCATCCTTGCCCCTGAAAACCAGCTTAATAATGGTCTCCTACTGTTACAGAACTCAGCTGGCTTATTTGAAGTCTGCTGTCTCCTTGAGAGTTCCATTACCTTTGGCTGTTTTCCTTTGCACACATTATTAAACAACAAGCAAACACAAAAATCTCTAAATTCAACCGAAGCAAAAGTTTAAAAGCAGTGTTGTGTTTTAAATAGAAAAAAGGATTGCTTCTCTTTATATTTTATAAGGGATATAAGGACTAAATTGCCACTAGTTATGCCTTATATTTGTGCAGAACAAATGATTACTATTAATAAAGAATTATGATGTTTTTGCCTGACCTTACAATACAAATGTCTTAGCTTAGTATTAATGCTAATTGTAGTTACATCTATTTTTGACACAAAAAGGACTTGCTGCAGATTATTTTTACCTAAGGTTACTTTAATAAATGAAATTCATAAAATAGAAGTTTTACATTATTATTTGTTGAGAAGCTTACTTCTTATTTTTTCACTAAAATCTGGGCAATACATTGAAAATTAAAAGTCCTTGGTTTTCTGAGCTTTGGTAGATTAAAAAAAAAGGAGTATGCTCAACACAGGGTTAAAATATACCATTTGGTTAGCCTTCTCATTTATTTCTTAACTAACTCTCCCACAAACATTAAAAAGTTTCATATGAAAACTGACTTGACATATACTAAACCCAATTAAAACACACACAGATACACGCACACACACACATTTGTGCAGCTTCTAATGGTGCCAATAAATCAACTCAAAACTACAAAAATGTAATTAGGAACAAAGAAATGACCTGTTTTGATTTTGCTTTTTCTTAATGATAATAATGCAGTTATGCATGCATATCTAATTACTACATCTGATGACCTATGGTCATCACTTGATTTCTGTATTACAAATGGCCTAACATTTAATTAGTTCATGTGATTAAATTATGTAAATATCTACATAGTGACCAAATGATTAAAATTTTTTTATACTTCTAGTTTCTCTCAGCACTAGAGTTAATTATATCTGCCCATATATACAGTATGTGAACAGACTCACATAGAAATCTTTCCAATTGTAAAGAAAGTTAAAATCGTTCAAATTAAGATAGAAAAATACATTGTTGTGTACATCTTATAAAATGTAGAGGGATTGCATAAGACTTTAATCACTGATAAAACTTCAAGTCTAAATTACAACAAGTACATATCTGGTAAACCAGGTTTCCCATTTCTCATTCACTTTCATTTTATTCTCTTACAAATTGATGGCTCCTGATGTGTGGGGCTATTTTTAATGATAATAAATAACTAATTTACATAAATTTTAGGTTAAAGTTTGGCCATTGATGTCATAAGTCAAGCTTATTTCTGGTTTTATACATTCCAAGTCAACCATGGATTCTTCACAGCTTGTTATCTGAATTGCAACTGCTCAACTCCCAAAGCTCTAATACAAGCGTTAGTGAATTCATGAGTTCACTAATTGAATTTCTGAAAAAATGTGGGTTTGTTGTAAGTCCCAAGCAGACTTGAAGAACAGTGATGAGAAAAAGATCCTTACTCTCATTTATATAAACAAATTGCATGAATAGGAAACAAAAATAGAATGTCTCTTAGACATAACTAAATCTAAAGAACATCTTTTTGACATCCTAGAAGCATGTTACAAACATCTGTCTCACTCATCTTTACTCATCCTATGATATGAAGGCAGTGAATACAGGTCTTCTAATTATCCAGATATAGCAATGAGAGACAGAGTGGTAGCACTAAAATCTACCATTAATCCTCAAACCTTAAATAGTCAATGCATTTAATGACCAGCAATTTCTCCATAACAGATAAAGAACAACTTTAGCTACCCTGCCAATCTCATACGTATAAATCTACTTGATGAGATAAAGAGAAAACTACAAGTTTGACTCTTTCCCAACAATGGGTTATTTCCCAAATAGTTAGCTATATGACTCCTTAGTGGGATTAAATGAGTTATCTTAAAAATAGTAAATTATGTCCTCCAGAAGGTATAAGCAGATATAAAAGTATTAGAGGCCCAGTGCATGAAATTCGTGCATGGAGGGGAGGGGATCCCTCAGCCTGGCGGGCACCCTCTCCAAACTGGGACCCCTTGGGGGATGTCTGACTGCCGGTTTAGGCCTGATCCCACAGGGGCCTGATTGCCCCCAACCGCCCTCCCCTGCCAGTCCAATCACCCCAAACTGCCCTCCCCTGCCAGCCCAATCACCCCCAACTGCCCTCCCCTGCTGGCCTGGTTGCCCCCAACTGCCCTCCCCTACTGGCCTGATCTCTTCCCAACTGCTCTCCCCTGCAGGCCTGGTCGCCCCCAGCTGGGGCCCACAGCTCCCTCCCAACACCATGCCACAGGCAGCCAGGGCCCACAGCTCCCTAGCTTGCTATTCGGTCATCTGTCTGGTCATTTAGGTCATCATGGCCCCTGGGTTTTTATATATTAGGATAATGAGGCTAAATTTCTGTTCTCCTAATGTTATAGCACATGTGCTAGAATGCATCAAATGGCCAATATGTGACAACAATAAATGTACAAATCCAGAAATTAATTAATCTTTAATCAAGAAAAGTCATGGTTCTAAAGTACAGAAAGATAAGGAAAAAAAGGAGTATTAGTGAAAGCATAGAGACAGAATAGGGCCATTAAATTTGAAAAATAAGAGAGAAATAAGAAGGAGGAAATAAATGATTTAAATCAAGGCTATAGAATTCAAAGATAGAAATGATTAAAAATAATATACTCTGTGAACTCAGTGAATTTAAGGTGAAAGAAAATAGGTTTCTAGTTCAAGATGACAGAATAAAAACTTACACATACCTCAGGTCCCTCATGAAATACACTGAGATAGAAGTATAAATGCATAAGGAAAAAAAAGAACCTTATTAAGAGAATAGAAAGGGAAATCATTTTCAGACAAGAGATGTTAACACATTTCAGAAAATTATGCAATAGGTGAAACAGTGAAGCAGGGACCAGCATGTAGCTCTTTTTCAACAAGGGTAAGACACTAAATATTTTAGGCCTGTAGACCATAAAACAGCTATCAACAATACCTAAAGGAATGGATGTGGTTGTGTTCCAACAAAACTTCACCCAAGTATGGTTATAGTCTGTTGATCCCAACCAACAGGAACAGTTCTGCACACAGTACTAGCCACTCTGCTGATCAAACCCCCATAGCTTAACATAAATTAAAAAAAGCTAGTAAGTAAAAATTTGAAATAAAGATAGAAGAATTAAACAAAGACCTCACTATAGAATAATAGTTCAGTTACCCCTTCTTTCATCCCTACATCCACATAAAAGCAGGCAACTCAACTCTAATCCTTGAGGAGAAAAATGCAAAGTTTCTTCTGTAAGGAAACTGATTTCTAGAATTGTTGCTGATATCTTAAATAAAGCTTTCTAATTCTGTTTCTATTATTTTTATTCATAGTTCAAGTCTGATTTCTTAGGTGCCCTGTCCACCAATACAGTCAGAATCCCCACCTATGGGAGAGGCCCATTATGAAACAGATATAATTATTCAATACTAAACACAACCACAATACCTTCCCATCCTTCCTTCTTATTTATGAAAAGACAAGCAAGATCAACAACAATGTGAGAAAGTCTAAGAGAATGAAGGAGAAAGATCAAACTGATCCTAAAGCAAACAATTAATACAGGAAATTAAAAAGAACTAAAAAAAAAACAACAACAACAAAGCAGGGAGGGAGCATTCAGCATACTTCTTTAAATTTATAATATACATCCAATAAAACAAAAATAAAACAAAAATCAGGGAATATGTAAAAGTTATCCAAAATTTTAAAAAAATAATTTTTAAAAATTCAGTGGAGTGGCAGGATGATAAAGTCAAATAGCAACATCAGAAAATAATTTTAAAATGGAGTAATGATAAGAACTATCCTTGGTGAGTGCTTCTCTGTGCTAAGCACTATTATAAACATGTATGTGTTAGCTCACTTAATCCTCTATACTTCTATAAGGTAGATTTTATTGTTTCTAATTTACAGATAAGAAAACAATCAGCTATTTGTTTAAATTGTAGGAAATGGCACAACTTCAATTCAAATAAAGTGAGTCTGGCTCCAAACCCTTGCTCTTAATTACAATGCTCAAGAGGTAAAACACATGAAGGAAAATGTATGAAACATGGAGAAGTAATGAGGAGACCTAATAGTAAACTGCCAGGAGGTTATTCAAGTAATAGGATAGGATAAAAAAATATGAACAAGAGGAAATTATCACAGATATATATTTTTTGAAAGATAGAATGAGATGTGTTTTTAGGTTTAAAAGGCATAAGAAGTGCTAAAAAAATAATTTTTAAAAATGTGGTAGATTTGGAAAAACTCCCATTAACTTGAAACTTCATATTTATCCATGGGAATAATTTGAGTCATGAGATGATGCAAACCCATCACCCAGTTGGATTTTGTTCTGCTTCAGCAAGGAGGTAGATGTTTCACTGGTCTGAGAGCACTTTAATCAATAGTAATTTCCTAGATTGTAGAGAGAGGCTACAGTGTTTGGACAGGTTCAAGCCTCAGACTAATGAGAGGGCACAGTCCTCTCATGGCCACGTGCAAGTCCCAGCTTGGAGGGCAGAGCCCTCCCAGCACAATGATAGGCAACAGCTATAGTTGTGAGCTTAAACCTATGGTCCAAACTCATGGCCCCAAGTGCCTGAGTGATGTGGGTTTGACAGAGTTTAGGTGCATGTAATTGAGTAGGATTAAAACCCATGAGATTGTTGTAAACATCTTGACCATGCCCTTACTTTGCCTTGTGGAATCTGGCTATAAAATAAAGACACAGTTTGTACTCCTTGGCGTTATTTCTCCATCTGGGAGCAGCGTCCCACCCAAATCCAGCTTTTATTCTCTTGTCTGTCTTTTCTCAATCCTTTACCGGCCCCTCTCAGGGTCAATGAACCAGGCTGGGCTGGCATGGCACATAAGGCACCTTGGGGCTGAGTATACTGTGGCCATGCTGGCTCACCAAATATGGTGCCCAAACAGGGACTGAGTTTTGTGAACAGGAACTGAGTTATGACTAACAGGGCTTGAGTTTGAGGGAACTGTAGCGGTCAGGTGAAAGAAGGCTCCAGTGAGGCACGTGCAGAAAGCAAAAGTAGAAAAAGCTGAAAGGAAAAGTTAGGTAAGGAGCTAAGGTTTAGTAATTACTGGGTGTAAAACATGGGACAATGCTTAGAAGTAGAGATAGAAAATAAGGTAAAAATCTTAGGTTTTATTAAGCTACGGTAAAGGAAAAATGGTATGGTTGATGTGGTTTGAGGAAGTAACTTTTGTTTTTCACCTAGGTTGTAAGCTCTTGCAGCAGTTGCATTGTTTCTGGGCTTTGGTTATTTCTTTCCTGTGCGATCTGATAGCTCCCTGGGACTTTGGGTCTGGGACCAGACTTCCACCAGCGCATATGGGGCTGATTTGACTGGGACTAGTGCTGGCTCAGTCACAAAGCGAACCATCCAAGCAGCCTGATCCAGGGGACCAGTTTTGCATCTACATCTTCACATCGCGGCATTTTACTCTGCAAGGGACCAAAGTATCAACATGAAGTCAGCTGAAGAAGATGATGACTGAGGCCAAACAGATGGTAAAAAAGTGGAGTGGAAGTTAGTCTCTTAAAATCTTGCACAGCCAAATCTGAGGACTCTGAGTAGATATAAACCAGCAACAAAAGAAACTTTTATTTTGAAGAAATAGTTCCGAAAATGTTAGTTTGGTTTTGCATTGGCATTGCTTTGTTATTATTAATATTAATAGCCAGAGTTTTGTTATCTCTTGCTGCTGTATTGCATTAATATTACTGAGTTGAATGTTTTGTTAATAGCCAGAAGTTTGTTTTTTATATTTTTGGTTATGCTGAATAATTTGTCTACAGCTTTTGATGATGTAAATAGAAGTGCTTAAAAACAAAAAAAAGGGGGATATGTGGAGAGCAGCTATAGTGTTTGGACAGGTTCAAGCCTTGGACTAATGAGAGGGTTAAGTCCTCTCAAGGCCACTTGCAAGTCCCAGCTTAGAGGGCAGAGCCATTCCAGCACAATTATAGCCAACAGCTGTTGTTATAAGCTTGAACCTATGGTCTGAACATGTGGCCCCATGTGCCTGAGTGATGTGGGCTTGATAGAATTCAGGCACATGCAATCGAATAGGATCAAAGCCCATGAGAATGTTGTAAACATCTTGACCATGCCCTTACTTTGCCTTGTGGAATCTGGCTATAAAATAAAGACATGGCTTGTAGTCCTTGGCGCTGTCTCTCCATGTGGGAGCAGCATCCTACCCAGACCCAGCTTTTATTCTCTTGTCTGTCTTTTCTTAATCCTTCACCACCCCTCTCAGGATCACTGAACCAGGCTGAGCTAGCATGGCACATAAGGCACCCTGGGGCTGAGTATGCCATGGCCGTGTCAGCTCACCACACTGGATCACCTAGATAATGTAGAGCCAGGCTGCAAGTCCATTCCTAGAGGTTAGCTAGACCCTAAGTATATAGCTTTGGTGTTCCTTCTTGAAGTGGAAGTGGCTTTCCTGGTGTCTCCATACTTGATGAGTCAGAAGCACTGACTTTTGATTCCTCCCTGCTCCATGAGGTTTCCAAACACCATTTAGTTTGACAAGTCAGTTTGTGTGGTTAAAAGAAATATACTCATAGGTCAAAGCAGCTTTGTATACTGGACCAGTTCATATGGGTTCTTATCCTCTTAAAGATTTTGGTTCCGTATTTACTTAGTATAGTTTTAGTTATTTGATGCTTTTTAAAAATATATATTTTTATTATTGATTTTTTTTTTTTACAGAAAGGGACAGGGATAGAGAGTTAGAAACATCAATGAGAGAGAAACATCAATCAGCTGCCTCCTGTACACTCCTTACTGGGTATGTGCCCGCAACCAAGATACATGCTCTTGACCAGAATCGAACCTGGGACCTTTGAGTCTGCAGGTCAATGCTCTATCCACTGAGCCAAACCAATTACGGCTATTGATGCTTTTAAGAACTATAAAATATCTTTCATCTAACAATTTGGTTGATCTCTGCAGTATGATTGGTTCAAATTACTGCAACCACACTTCTTTAAGGATCAAAGTACCAGTGTTTCATCGTTGGCAGGAGTATTTCCTATTACCCAATAACTTTCCCTCTGTTCAGTTGGTTGCTATAATGTTCTATGCCCACGTCTGAGAGAAAGAATGAGCAACATAATGCAAAGAATTAAAAAGTCAAATTATTTACTTTTGCATTTCAATAGCCTTGATCAGGACAAATATACATTAGCTTTCTAGATTAACCATATAAGACAAAAATTATTTAGTCACAGTTGGGTCAAAGGTTCCTCAAATGGAAGAAAGAAGTGAGTCAGTGGAAAAGCTAAAAAGTGTGATACTGGTCAATGTACCATCAAAAAGAACTTGGCTTAGTCACATCCCCAAAAACAAGATAGTTTAAAAAATTCAGGAGCCTCATACAGGTTGACAACCCAGTAAATATAGGAAAGCAGTATGGCTAAAGGGTCCAAACCCTAAATACAAAATTAAAATGCAGTGATAAAGTGGTTGAGTAGACATCCAGGTGGAGTCTAGGCAATAGCCTGAAACAGTCTCCCAGAGTTCTCATGTAACCAAGCTTTCCGCTCCTGGCAGTTAAATGAGGTCCATACATTTTCAAGTTTTAAAGAGTTATCCATAACCCCAAAGAGGACTGGAAAAATATAAATTATTCCCAGCAGCCCAGAGAGTAGGGAAAGTTGTTGGCAGAGATCTGGACTTGCAGAGAATAAGAAGCACTATGGCAGAGGTCTGTAGGGATTAATAACCAAGGACAGGACGGGATAATGTTCATCTCAGCCAGGGCCAAAAGGGACTGATGTTCATCTGAAATGAGATTCACTCCTTCCTCTGTGTCTCCAATATATTAAATGATTCTCTAAAATGTGGAAACAAATGTGGCAGCCTTGTCAAAACATGAAAGCATGATCTTTTAGTATTACAGAGAATTGTACCTATCAACATATACCCTTGGTGCATACATTATTTTGACCTCTCTCTCATTCCACATTCCCATGCTCTATGTTTCCAGGAGCTGCTATAACAAAGTACCACAGCCTGAATGGTTTACACAAAAGAAATGCATTGTCTCCCAGGTCCACAGGCTAGAAGTTTGAGATCACAGTGTTGGCAGTTGTTGCTGCTCCTTCTGGGGGTTGTGAGAGGACTATCTGGTCCATGCTTCTCACCTAGCTTCTGGTGCAAGCATGTCAAACTCATGGCCATTGAGCCGCATACCTCCAGCTGTGAATTTGACATGCTTGCTTGGTTTGCTGGCAGTGTTTGGCATTGCCTGGCTTGTATATTCATCAGCCTAATCTGAACTCTGCCTCCATCTTTACGTGATGTTCACTCTCTGTCTCTTTATACAGGCTATCCTTTGTTCATGTCTGTTTCTGTGTCCATAAAGGACACCCATCAGAGTAGCTTAGAGTCTACCCTGATGACTTCATTTTAACTTGATTACCTCCATGAAGACTGTTCCCAAATCAGGTCACAATCTGAAACACTGGGAAGGTTAGCATGTCAACACATGTTTTTAGGGAGGTGGGGGACACACAATTTAACCCATAACATATACTATCCTTCAATTCATCTCAACCCTTACTACCACCTCAGCTTTGGTCTCCATCTCAGAAGTGGGATGAGAACATCAATTTGACATGCTGTTTGGGAAATATAAACTAAATTTTATGTTTGAAATTTTTTCAAGTCATGCACAATAGACCTAAGGCAAGTGGCCATAATCCATCCTTTACACCATTTTCTTGCCTCCTGATAATTATTAAAAAAGTGAAAAATATTTCCAGTACTATGTCGAACAGGAGTGGTGAGAGTGGGCAACCCTGTCTTGTTCCTGTTCTAAGGTGAAATGGTTTTAATTTTTGCCCATTGAGTATGATGTTGGCTGTGGGTCTGTCATAAATAGCTTTTATTATGTTGAGGTAAGATCCTTCTATTCCTACCTTGCTGAGAGTTTTTATCAAGAACGGGTGCT
>PVJC01035700.1:0-18105 GCA_004026665.1 Murina feae
TGTGCCTTGGAGGACACGGCAGCTCCTTGGCTCCGACACCCCCTGTGCTGGGAAGCCGCGTATTCCTGTTCCCAGCCCTGACCCCACCCCTCTTCCTTACTTTCAATAATAACTGCGCAGGGAGTTCCTTTCCTCCAGGAAAGATGCTCATCACATTTCCTCCCAGTCCCCGAGAGCCTGGACACAGGCGCATGAGTCACATTTTTGAAGAGGTGAGAGCTTGGGCTCTAGATTAGACAAGGCTGAAGTTCAAACGCAGGGCTGGGCCTTGGACTGGCTGTGTGACTGGGGGGGAGTTGCTCAACCTCTCTGAGGCTCCTTGTTTTCTGTCTGCAGCAAGGGAGGGCATAGCACCAGCAGGGCTGTGTGAGGAGGGCACCTTCCCCATACTCCCCTCTCCCCCTCCCCCGCCGCCCAGTGTCAGACAGTGGCTTGACAGGGAATGGTGGGAGCTGGCTTGAGAAGTTGGGCAGAAAAAAAGAGAGAGAGAGAGAGAGAGAGAGAGAGAGGGGTATTTGGACTATGACTCAGCCATTCCCCTTTGCAAAAGGCTTCCCCGAAAGTGTTAAGCATCTCAGCAGTTCTGCGGTAAGGGACTGAGGCCACAAGGCAAGTTCAACAACTTCACCCTCTTCCTCACAAGGCAACTGCAGGCCAGGCTCCAGTTTCTGGTGGCTGACAGAAGCTCCAGGCACAGGACCTGGGTTCTGGGTCCGAGAGTCTGCCGACGCACCTGGACTTGATGGCTTACGAGATCTGGAACGGCGGACCGTTGAACGTCTCTGTGCCTGATTCTCCTCATATGAAAAATGGCAGTAAAAGTGCCCCCGCCTCACAAAATGATTGCGAGGCTCAGATTGCGAGCCGGGGTGTGCACAGGCTCACCACAGCGCTGGCCGTGGGAGGTGGGACCCATGCTGGCTGCTGCTCCTCCCGCCTGTGCACCTGCGTGCACCTGAGTGCGTGGGGGCGAGTGCCTGCACGCGCGTCTGTGTGCGTCCGTTTCCCCACGGGAAGGTGGGGCCAAAGAGCTCCGAGTGGTGTGATAGCTGCGTTCCTTCTCTGTCTTGGGGAGGAGGGGTTCAACATGTGACCCGAGATTTGTCTTAGAGTCGTCTGGGGCCTTGGTTGGAAGTATTGGCTCGTGCCTGGATTGTGTGGCTCGGTGGTTGAGCGTCAACCTATAAATCAGGAGGTCATGGTTCGATTCCCAGTTGGGGCACATGCTTGGGTTGTGGGCTTGATCCCCAGTGTGGGGCGTGGAGGAGGCAGCTGAGCAATGATTCTCTCTCATCATTAATGGTTCTATCTTTCTCCCTCTTCCTTCCTCTCTGAAATCAATAATACATGTATTTTAAATATGTATTATTCTGCCCAGCCCAGAACCCCTGCATCATGCTGGGCATCCGCTGGACCCCTGTTTGGCCTTTGCTTCCTAGTCCCAGCGCAGCAGGGACAGCAGAGCTGCAGGCCTCTCCTGTCCCCAGGGAAGCAAGGACACTCAGAGGTGAGGGTGGAGAGGGGGTCGATCAGTTCACTTGGGACCTTTGTTTGACTTTTAGCCGGGGTTTATGAAGCTTGGAAGCATTGCATTCCTTTCTGCGGAACTGCTTAATTCATGCCCACTCTCCAAGTGGGGCTGCTGGCTGAGCCAGCTACTGAACTCATGCTACTTGCTCTCCTTCTCAACTGCGTAAAGGAGGTGGCCAGCACCTGAGCTAGTGCCCAGCCCGCAGGGCTTGGCCACGGTGGGTATTTCCCTGCACGCACCTAGGCCCTCCACACCCAAGATGCATCAAGTAGTATTCTGCCCTAGCTGGTTTGGCTCAGTGGATAGAGCATCAGCCTGCTGACTGAAGGGTCTGGGTTCAGTTCCAGTCAAGGGCACATGCCTAGGTTGCAGGTTCAATCCCCAGTGTGGGGCGTGCAGGAGGCAGCCGGCCAATGATTCTCTCACATCATTGATGTTTCTATCTTTCCTTCGTCTTCCTCTCTGAAATCAATAAAAATATTATTCCCCCGGCAGGGCCCCAGGCTGGCACCGGGGTCACTGTGCAGGTGTCCCCAGTGATCGCTGCCTCTCCTCTGTGCCCAGAGGGCATAGCACAGTCCGCAGAGCCCGAGTTCAAATCCCACCTGGGGCACTTAGCTGGGTCACTTTATATATGTAACGGAATTGCATGCACCCTCCCTTTTCCCCTGCAAAATTGCATGGAGTAATCGATGCCATACATGCCCCCAACTCTTTACCCACTTCCTGTACCTCTGATGCTGGACTAGATTGTGTGAGATGCCTTGTCCACGGAGGTGCTAACAGATGTATTGTCAACCATGTTTTGAATGGAAACAGCATTTCCATTTGCACCGTTACCAAGAGAAGGATGTTCTGAGGTACCTTCTGGAGACACGCAGAACATAACCAGGGTGCTCGCCTTAATCCTCCTAGCTGAGACCAGCCCAGACCAGCCGACCACCAACCACTCCCAGCCCCCGAGTGAGCCCAGCCGGGATCATCAGAGCCGCCTGCCTGACCACCCAGAGGCTCGGACACTTAGGGCTGAGGTTTTGTTGTGCGACATCTGTTTTATGCAGCATAGATGCCATGAGGATATCAATAGTAACTATTTGATGACTTGACATCTGCAAGGACAGGGGCTGCTGAGCGCTAAGTGTGGCCTGATGTATCGACTCCCCATTGAGTGATTGAGTGGCCCGATGAGGATGAACCAGGACCCCCCCTGTGGATGCGGTCAGCATCTTCTCTTGCCTACTGTCTCTACTCACGAGCATCTCTGCTCAGCTGGGGTCACTGCTACTCCCTGTTCACTTGCTTTCCTGCAGGAGCAGAGGTGCCATTTGCTGGACAGGTATAGAGGAAATGAGGCAGTGAATGAGAGAGAGAAAGAAGGGATGTGTGTGTGTGTGTGTGTGTGTGTGTGTGTGTGTGTGTTTACGAGTGGAGTAGTTGAAGTCCTTCTTTTATATAAGAAGCTGACTGGTCAGTCTGTTTCTGTTAGTCCACTGAATGCTCTGGGTCCTAGCCCCCAAGGCCTGTTGTATTCCTCGGTGGGGAGGGAAAAATGATTTGACACCGTTAAGGACTGACTGTTGTGAACTGTGGTGAGCTATATTAACATCAGCCCCATATTTTGGGCGCATACTTTCCAGGCGGCACTCTGGGGGAATTGCCCTTTCCATCTGGAAGCTGAAGGGACTCACCAGAGGCATTAAATGGATGGCTGGGGTGCAGCCGAGGGGAAGGAGCATGAGCTACTTGTATTCGGTGCAGGGCTGCCCACTAGCAAGGGCAGCTTCTCACCCCATCACTCTCTGCGGGGACCTCAGCCGGCTCCCAGGCAGAATTCCCCCCTGGAGAAGGGATGTGGCTTGCCCAAGGCCACCCGTGTGACCGGTTGCCTGCCACCCTTGCTGTGTCTGGGTGGCATCGCACGGATCAGTGGGCATCCCTGAGATGCCTGGCTAAGTTTCGTAGTCTCCACATCAGCTCCTTAAAATATGCAGAGTAGAGACCTAGACGCCGCCAGAGCCACCAGTATGTGCTGTGGAGGGAAACTCCTGTTCCGGTGCCCACTGCCTGGCCTCGCACCTGCCAGCTCGGACAGTGAGAGCAGGGCCTCAGCTCAGGCTAGTGCCAGTGGGCGGGAGGCGGAGGGAGCCGCGGGCAGCAGCCCTGCTTGGCCAGCCGCCCGGGCACCTGCCATCCTCCTGTGTTTGCTCAGCGGGTCAGGGGAGGAAGCAGGATGCCTTCTCGTGGGCCCTGGGTGTTCCGGGCCTCGGGGGCCAGCTGCTGGGGCTGGCAGCATCTCAGAGGAGCTGTCTCTTGCCCTCCCCATCCCTCCCTCTCCCAGCGACCTGACAGGCAGGTAATAATCTCCCCAGCACCTAAGGTAACCCGGGGAGAAGGCAGGCGGCCCAGCTGGTGTGCACGGAACAAACACTGGCCAGGTGCCCAGGGCATCCACGTCCGGCACCGTCAGCCCCGGAGGGAGAGGCCCCCTTGGTAGCATCCTGGCCTGCCCCGCACCTCTCCCCACCTCTGCTTGCCACGTCAGGCAGTGCTCGCTGGCGTTGATGCCAGGGCCTCCTCCAGTCGCATCAGAGGACACCGGCGGCCTTTGAGGGGACGAGAGGAGCTGTTGGAATCCATCCCAGGTTCCGGGACAGCGCCTCCCTGTGAGAGCCACACGGGGCTGGATCCGAGGTCGCGGCCCCACAGCGCTTCAGGGACCTGTGGGCGAGGGCCTGATGGTGTGCAGAGCAGTGTCAGGACCACGGGCTCGCCCTCGGGTCTCCTGCACCCATTTCGCAGGGGAGGTAACTGAGGCCAGGAGAGCTTGAATGCCCGTCCCACGCCGAGCAGGCAGCGTAGGTTTGCGGCGGAGACTGGAAGCCAGCCTTCCCTCTGGAAATCCAGATGCTCATCTCTTCCTCGGCAGTTGCGCACCTGGAGGAGCACATGGGTCTCTGTCTGAGATTTGCACCCAAATACGGTCCGAGTGGCCAGAAACGAACGCACGTTTCCACGAGCAGCTTTGGGTTTGGGCTCCGCCGAGTGTGGTATTCATCTTCTGAGGCCACTTGTGTTTGCCCCAATGTTGCAGGGCGGAGGCAGGGACCCCGAGGTGCAGTGGCTCTCCTCCCGTTCTACGTTACTGCCTCTCTTGACCCCCTCGCCTCCTGCTGGGGTCCCCAGGCCCACGGGGCGGTGTGGCAGCCGGTGCACCTCCTGGGAGGGCTCTGCTTGTCCCACGGGAAAGCTCAGACCAGAGCCTTCTCCCTCCAGCCTCCAGCGCCCTCACTAACCAACCCTAACCAACCGAGAAATCGTTCGAGGGGACGTGCCTGGCCCCGGCCCACGGAAGGGGTGGCAGAGCGTGGAGTGGCGTTCGGGCTGCCAGAGTCCAGGCCTGTGCTCTAAGGCCCCCTCCTGCTGCCTCCTGCTTCCTCACCTCAAGCTCCCCCATGGCTCACCGTTGTGGCTGTCACCTCCAGGAAGAATAGGAGGACCTCAGAGGCAGGGAATAGGTGGGAGCTGGAGCTCCAAGCAGGCGGAGTCTGGCTTCCAGTCCTGCCTGTGTGACTACGGGCAAGGTGCATGCTGTCACTCAAGTTAAGTGATGTCACTCAATTTAGATGATGTCACTCAAGGTAGATGATGTCACTCAAGTGATGTCACTCAAGTGATGTCACTCAAGTAGATGATGTCACTCAAGTGATGTCACTCAAGTGATGTCACTCAAGTTAGGTGATGTCACTCAACTTAGATGATGTCACTCAAGGTAGATGTCACTCAAGTGATGTCACTCAAGTGATGTCACTCAAGGTAGATGATGTCACTCAAGTGATGTCACTCAAGTTAGGTGATGTCACTCAAGTTAGGTGATGTCACTCAAGTGACTTTCCCTTCCCCCACCTTCCCCTTTGTGCCCTTCTGCAACAATGACAATACCTTCCCCCTCCCCACCTCGTGGTGCAGGGATTAGAATGTGCAGGAGCTGCCAGGTGAAGTTAGAAGAGCATTTAGCTGGGGACAAGACCCTCCGTCCTGGGCTTGCCCTGCCTGCTACCTGCCATGTGCCCACGTGCTGCTGGCCAGTGTCACTTACTGAACACAACACTGAGGCTCGGTGGTTAAGTCACACACCCACAGCCGTGGTTGGTGATGGAGTCAGGAGGGAGCATGGACATCGTGTCTGTTGGTGCCACGTGGGCACCTGACTCCTGTGCCACGCCACAAGCCTCTGTCTGTCTTCCTCTTGGAGAGCCCTGGGGTCCCACCTCTGTCCGGGGAGCTGCAGGCAGGCATGCTCGCCGTGGCAGGGCCCGGCCCGATGCTCTGGCTCACAGCTGGCCCCGCGGTGCCCGAGTCCACGATGGTGAGAGGAGAAATGAGGGGATGAACGCTCTGACATGCACAGGCGCCTGCCTCCTTTGCATTTCTTTCTTTTATTATTTTTTTCTTTTGGTTAATCCTCAACATTAGATATTTTCCCATTGACTTTTAGAGAGAGTAGAAGGGAGGAGGGGGACAAAGAGAGAGAGAAACATCGATGTCAGAGAGACACATCAATTGGCTGTCACCTGCATGCACCCTGGCCAGGGTCAGGGATTGAGCCTGCAGCCTAGATACATGCCCTTGACTGGAGTTGAACCCGGGACCCTTCAGTCTGCAGACTCTACCCACTGAGCCAAACCAGCTACGGCCCCTTGGCGTTTCCAACACACTTGAGGGGCTGTGCTGTGTCTAGGCCTGGCCTTCCCCGGCCTCAGGTGCCTCCTTGTTGGGGCCACACCTGGGACCTCCAGGGCTGCCTGCACCCTGTCCAGCACCCTGTCCTGCACCCTGCAGCCCTCTCTCTGCGGCCTCCTCTTCCTGCCGCCACAGGCTCCTGCCAAACCAGCCCCCAACGGCCTCCTTTTGTTCTCCCTCTGTTTCAGGCAGACCTGGTCCCCCGCTCGCCTCGCACACCCCTTTGAAGCCTTGACAGGCGGCCAACGGAGCTGGCCGAGCGCACGGGGCTGGGGCTGGTGCCAGAGCCTGGCAGCCACTTCCCGCCCGGCCGGCTCCGGGCCCTGGCTGTCCCGGGGCCACGCACATGGGAACAGAAATGCCCGGGTGTGCGCTTGGCTGGCATGGACATGCATCCGGGGCTGCCGGCTGGGCCGTTCCCACAGCCCTGAGTCCTTTCTCACGGGTGCCCCGTGGCGAAGCCCTCCGCGCGGCCCGCAGCCTTTGGTGCCCGGAGAGGGGACTTGGGGCAGGAAGGCCTGGCTGGGTTCTGAGCTCTTGAAGGAGAGGCAGGATGGGCCAGGGGGTGGGGGGCGGGCCTTGGCTCCGGACATGTGTTGCGCACCTCACTCTGCCATCTCTAGCTGTGGGACCTCCCGGCTTGGTGCCTCAGTGTCCCCTTCTGTCAGCTGGGAGAACAGAGCACCTCGTCCCTGGACATCCAGCGGGAGGAACGAAATGCTGCTGGTTAGCCCGTCGTGAACGTCTGATAAATAGCTGCCAGAGCTCATGGTCAGTGTGCGGGGCCATCACGGGAGCTGTCGAGGGCATCTGAGCGCTGGGAAGAGCAGGGGGCTGTGCAGGAGCCCAGCTTGGCCTGCTGAGGTTCGGCCTTGGTCCCCTCCCTGTTGGGCTGCCCACTCCTGTCCACCCTTCATCCTCACGTATTAAAAATCCACGTGAGAATGAGGGGTCTTGTGTTCTTATCTGGTCATTTTAAAGTAGGTGGTCACTGCACATTTTAGGAAATTCTGATAAGCAAAAGGAAAGACCAAAAACCATTTGCATTCTACCATGCAGATCAATGTAGCCAGGTGAACACACATAGTGATGGACTGAATGCTGGTGTCCCCCCCCCCTCACATCCCCCCTCAAAATCCATAGGGGGAAGCCCTAGGCCAAGTGATGATATTGGAGCTGGGCCTTGGGGGTGGTTAGGGTTAGATGATGTTATGAGGATGGGGCCCTCATGATGAGATTAGTGGCCTTAGAAGAAGAGGAAGAGAGACCAGAGCGAAGAGGAAAGGCCATGTGAGGGCACAGGGAGGGGGCTGTCCACAAGCCAGGAAGTAGGTCTCCAGAAATGGAATTGTCCAGCACCTTGGTCTTGGCCAGCCCAGCCTCTCTGGTTGTGAGAAGTAAATTCTGTTGTTTAAGCCACTCCGGCTGTGGTATCTTCTTAGAGCATCTCAAGGACACATGTATACTGTTTACAAGCTGCTATGTGCTTTTTTTAAAAAATCATTCCTTGAGGATATGTTTTTATTGATTTTTAAAAACATATTTTAATGATTTTTTTACCGAGAGGAAGGGAGAGGGATAGAGAGTTAGAAACATCGATGAGAGAGAGACATCCATCAGTTGCCTCCTGCACACCCACTACTGGGGATGTGCCCACAACCAAGGTACATGCCCTTGACTGGAATCGAACCTGGGACCCTTCAGTCTGTAGGCCAATGCTCTACCCACTGGGCAAAACTTGTCAGGGCGATTTTTATTTTTTATTTTTAGAGAGAGAAAATGAAATACTAATGTGAGAGAAAAATATCGATCAGTTGCCTCCTGTACCTGCCCTGACGGGATCGTACCCACAATCTGAGTTTGTGCCCTGATCAGGAATCGAACCTGCAGCCTTTTGGTGTATGGGACGATGCTCCAACCCAGCCAGGGCAACTACTCTTTATATGTAGCAGTTTATACCCACAGACACGCACATATTCTTGCATATACATATGTTTGAAAAAGTAAAATATTTGTTAGCAGCTTTTGCCATTTAGCATAATGTGAACTTTTTCCTGTACGACATTCATCTACATATAAAGGTCACGTGGTACGTCACAATGCAGACGTGCCAGACCCCTTTCACAGGCGAGGAAGCTGACCCCCCCGAGAAGCAGGGTCAGTCCCCTGGGTCACCCAGCTGCGTGGGGCAGAGGACACCCTGACGCTTCTCCAGGAGGGCTCCGTGGTTCCCGAGTGAGATTTCACAGGAATCTGAGCTCCGGGAGAACAGGGACTGCGTCTTGTTCCGTCACCATTGTCCCCCTGCCCCCTGCCCGGTGGTGGGCACTCTTCGTAGTTATTGAGTGCACGGAGCTATGTCCACTTCCCTTGTGGTCCCATTTCTTCTTGCTCAGGCCTCCTCCCAGCATTCAGCGTGATTTCCCACGTGGCCTCCTCACTGGCCTGTGTACCCCTCGGTACCCTGTGAAAGGGATCTCTTCGTTCTGGATTCGAGGCAGAGCCTACCCCACAAAGCTCTTCTGCACTCGCTCATCACAGGCAGAGGTTGAGCTCCCTGGATCTGCCCACTTGCGAGCAATCTGCCTGCAGTCGGTCCAGGAACAACTTGGACCTGGGCCCTGCCTGTCACACGTGGGGCTGGCACACCTGGCTGCTCCGGAGCAGCCCTCATGGCTGAGGGTGAAGTTACACCTGGACCTGGTAGGAGGCCTTTCTGTGAGTCTCCTGGGCTGTGGGCTGCGGGCGGCTGGCTGGTAGCTGGCGGGGGAGGGCCCCTGGGCACGAATGCTCCCTTGTGGCTGCTGCCAGCGGCACCTTTGATGCCCACAGGGGCTGCCTGCCCAGCCAAGGGTATTGTGGAAGACAAAAGCTGCAGAAAGCTGTGCAAACCAAATGAAATCAACCCGGGAGCTGCCAGGGAGCTTATCGCCCTGTTTCCTGGTTGTCGGCGTGGGTGTGGGAAGGCGGCAGGGAGCGTCTGGGCCTCGCAGCTCCTGGTGTAGAGGACACAGCATTTACCTCGAGGCGAGGAAGTCCCTTTGCCTCTCTCAGTCACAGCTTGCTCATGTGTAAAATGGGTTTCATGAGACCAAGCTCTTAGGGCCCTTGTAAGAATAGACGAAGCGAGATACTTAAAGTGCCTACTATGTGGTATTCTAATAATAGCAACAGCAGCAGTCACAAAAGTGGCAGCTAATACACACTGAGCATTTATTATATGCCAAGCACCATTTACTTTTTGTGTGTATTAACTCGTTTAATCTTTATATTGACACTATGAGGTAGGTAGTACTTTTCTCGCCACAATGAGAAAACTGAAGTTCAGAGATGTTAGGCCACTTCCCCAAGGACACACAGCTCCAAGCCAATCGAATTCAAAGCCAGCACTCAAGTTGTGGAGCACACGGGCTGTGGAGCACACGTGTATAAGCACCTTGCTGCACATGGCTTCCCCCTACACTTGAGCATTATGTTTCTCTATTGATTATGCTGGTGACGATAGCCGTGCTAATAGTGATGGTGGGGTGGTGGGATGGTGATGGAGATGGAGGAGGAGGAGAAGGACATGTGCCTTTGTTTTGTATAGTGACCTTGTAGTTCTTGGAATGTCAAGCTCATATTCATATCTGACCCTCAGCAAACCTCACAGAGGTCTCCTTTGTAACCCTGGGAGCCTGTGCAAAAGGGGTTTTCGACTTAGGAGGACTGATTTTGAGATCTGTGACACTGACCTGAGCGACGGCTGGGGCACTTGCAGCCTTGCGTGTGGAGGTGGGAGGAACACGGGGATGGGGCTGACCTGGTGCCCACAGCCAGGCCTGTGGTCAGGCCCCTGACTGCTGGGTGGGCACAGGGCTGCTGCAGCCTCTGCATCACCATCCTGGGAGCCCAGCAAGGAGGGAGGTCTGGGCTATGGCGGGCAGAGGGTCACCCCCCCCCTCGCCCCCGCTGCCTCCCCCGATGCTGGCCTGCTCCCTTGGGGCCATTGATGGAAGCTCTGTGGTCCATCCAGGGTGACCCCAGACCCTCCTGTGAGGATGGTGGGATCACAGCTCCCATTCGCGGAGTGCAGAACCTGTTTATCTCACTTAATCTCTGCAGTGGCCCTGTTAGCACTGTCACCATTCGGGTTGTGTCAGGACCTTGTTGCCTCAGTAACGCCCAGCAACAAGCAAGAGGGTCTCAGTGACTTTCAACAGGAAGCATTTATTGTCCATGCATCTTGGTGCTCATCTTGGCTTCACATTCCCCCCACCCCCGACCCCCGGCCCACCCCAGCACCATTCCCCACCCCCAGGCTGGGGCTTGGTGGCCGTTGGCTGATCAGGTTTATCAGGGGGTGGCTGGGGTGTCTCCACTCTGCTCTGTGTGCCTTTCATCTCCTGGAACCAGCATCCTTCTTTACGATGGGGACAGATGGAAGGAGCAAGGCCACAGCCACCAAGCAGGGCCTCCCAAGCTCACGCTGGCCTCTTCTGTGCCAGCCTCCGCTGGTGAAAGCAAGTGACCCACCCATCCCTGTGTCAGAGCAGGAGGGGACTTAGAGGGTGAGGAGGCAGCTAGGGTGTGAAGGATGGGGACCCTTTTGCAAGTGGTCACAGGGGATGCCATCTCAGGGGTCCCTCAGACGTCTGAGCTTCGCTGTCCTCCTTGCTTAAAAATCATCGCTGTGTAACAAAGAGGAAGGAGATTGGCAGGGAGCATGGGTCGAATGTAGGGACTGCACGTACGGGGTCGGGACTGAGGCTCCGTGGTTCCTGAGGCTCTGTGGGCCCTGGGCACTCTCCCAAGGTTGCCCAGCCAAGAAGTGGCTCAGCCAGCATTAGAGTGTTGCCTGCATGTTTCCCGTGTGTGTGTGCACGTGTGTGCACGCACGTGTGTGTGAGAAAAAGCCCCAGCCTGCCCCAGGTTCAGCACAGGGGAAACTGACAGGAGTTCTCCCACGTCGGGTCTCCTGGGGGCTGGGCTGGCAGGGAAGAGATACAGACAGTGACCTCTTCCCCCAAGGGGAGGGCAGGGCCGTCGGTTTCCCACAGGCTTCCTCCGGGTGCTCAGCCCAGAGGCTGGGAGATAGTGGAGGACTCCTTTGTCACCCTGGGAGCCTGCGCAAAAGGGGCTTTCGAAATGTCAGCATCACAGAGAAGTGAGGCCCCTCGGCCATAAATTAGCCACAGGCCGGGGCCTTGTCAGCGAAGAGAACTTCCCAGCCTTGAGGATGAGAATGAAGTCAGGGCTCTGGTGTTGCAAGTGGCCTCAGAGTAAGTAATCCCTCATCATAGGGTTGGAGCCGTTTCTCTCCCTGCTTTGCCCTCTTCCCCCGTGGCAGATCCCTAAGGAGTAAGAATGCCAAGTTCAGTCTCTGACCTCTATCACAGGCTGCTCCCTGAGGAGCCCTGTCTCTATGCACTTGCCCTGGGCCCCTCTCCTCACTTTTTGGTGCTTTCCCAGGCCCAGAAGACATGTCTGAGGGTGACTGCTGGGTGGTCAGATTTGGAAGGCTGGGCAGCCAATGGCTAGGCCGGTCCACCTCCCCATCCCTGCTCAGCCATGAGCTTACAGGTGGCATTGTCTGCACCTTTCCCCCCGATCTATGGCCTGACAAAAGCAAAATACAGAGCCTTGAATGGGAGAGAGAGAAATAAGGGATCCTTTCCCCCTTTCCTGCTTCTCCTCTTACTCTCCTCGTCCATCTCCCCTCCTCCACTCCACATTTATTCTGTACCGTGCACCAACACAGCTATTTATTTATTTCCCGAATGAACTTCGGTTTATGAAGAGGATGCCCTTCCTTCTGTAAGAACTAGGGTTCTCTTCCTTCTGGAAAACTCCTATTCATCCTTTGGACCCAGCTGCATAGCCCCTTTCCTTTGAGCTTCTCTTCACCCCCTGCTGGCATTACTGCCTCTCTGCTCAGGACCGGCCCGTCTCCAGGCTGTGTTGGGGCCCAGAGCGCACTCACAGTGCAGTCGCTGGTTTACTTCCCTTTGAAGGCAGCAAGTGGGGCTCCTGTGTTTATTTCTGTGTCCCCAGTGCCTAGCACAGTGCCCAGCAGGTGCAGAAGTAAACGTGTGTGCAGAGTGGCTACATGAACGTGTGAGTGGGGAGCATCTCAGTTCAGCAGAGCCCTCGGGCTTCAGATCTCTCGGCTCCAGGCGCACGGTGTGACCCTCCCGCTTAGCAAATGTGTATCCGAGTTGAAGAGTCTAGTCTTAGAGTTTCATAGACTCAGATCTGAGTCCTCGCCGAGCCTTTTCCCAGCGGTGTTGCGCCGGTCACAAATGCTTCATTTGCCACCTCCCTCAAGCGACAGTAAGGAGGATTCCTACTCAGAGAAAAGATCGTCCCTGTGATAGCCACTGCTCACGCCAGGGCTTTGCAAACATCATCTCTGTGCTTTCCTACAGGCTGGGCAAAGCATCCATCTCTGTGTTCATTTTCCAGGTGGGGAAATGGAGGTGGGGACTGTAGCCAAGAAGACACTCAGATGACAGCAGGAGGCTAAGAAAGAAACCATCTTATTTCCGGCAGTGTTAAGCGCTAGGAGAGGGTGTGGTCCCTTCACGGGCTGAGGGAGGCGGTGTCTGGAATTACAGGACCCCATGCATGTCAGGTCACCCTCTGGCCAGCTGTACCGTCCTGCACAGTCCTTGCTCATCAGGATCATTCTCTGTGTTCATGGACAGGGCCCAGTACCCCTTAGGCGGGAACCAAATCCTCCATTGCTCGGAAGGACATGGAGTAGGCTCTGTCTTGCTGATTGAGAGGCAATTCTGAGAAGTGAGGGCTGGTCTCACTAGGTACCGTGGCCCTGCGGGGACCTTGAACCTGGGCTGCTGGATGAAGCAAGCGCCCTGTGCCATGATGTGCTGCGGGAGGCAGTTCCTCTCTCCCTCCCCAGAAGTCTTCAAACACAGAGGGGACCTCGCAGTGAGTCAGAGCTTCTGTTCACCTCCTGTGGGAGGGAGGAGGGGGACCCAGGAGTGTGAGGAGCAGGAATCCGCTCCCCTTTGCCAGGCCCTCTGCTTGGCATTGGGTGTCTGCCCCTCCTCCTGGCCCCCGGAGCTTTCTTCCTCCTGCCACACCGCAGTGTCTTCTTTCTGTCTTTGTCTCCCGGGCTTCCTCTAGCGGAGGCAGACTCTAGAAGGTGGCCCGGCACCTGCCCTCTCCTCCTCTCCCCCTCTTCCCAGTCCCCTTACCTGGAGGCCCGCTCCTTCTTTTCTCTTTAAAATCCAGCCCGGGGAACAATCCACACCAGCTGCCTGCGGGGTTTTCTCAGAGACACAAATCCCAGCCTGTGCCCGCCTCTGCTCTAGTCAGTACCCTTCAGTGCCTGCACCCCACCCGCTCCCATTGTCCTCAGGCTGTGCCCCAAGGTCTTCATGGTCATTGCTTGGCTTCTGAGGCCCTGGTGGGTGCTGACTGGGCTTCAGGAAATGCCCCATCTGAGCCCTGGGAGATGGCCAGGCACCCCGGGGGCCAAGGCGATCTAGCCACCAAGAGTAGGGCAGGCTCAGGGTGAAAAGGCTGCGGGGTGTTGTGGTAGGACATGGGCTCGTCCTCTGTTGAGAAGGGGGCATGGGAAGCTTCTGAGCAGATCAGACTTGCCTTGTAGCCAGATCACTCCAGCTTCTGTGCTGGAAATGAATGGAAAGTGGCAAGGATGGAAGCAGCTAGAGCAGCTAGGAAGCTGCGGCCCTAACCCAGGCTCTGCAGGCCGTGAGGGTGGCCGGGCTGGAGACTGAGAAGTGATCCGATGTGAGTGTGTCGCGCAGGTAGGCTTTGCTGTGGGTGGCATACGGGGTACAGGGAACAGGCCGACCCCGAGCCTTTACCTTGGGCAAGTGGAGAACGCAGTTTTCACGTACTCAGGTGGGTGATCCGCAAGGGGAGCAGGCGTCTGTTTTGTGGGTTGGGGTAGACATCCAGGTGGAGTCATTCAGGAAGCAGTTGGATAGTTGGATCTGGAGGGCAAAGGTTCATTTTGTGTGTCAGCTTGGCTAGACGAGGGTCAGACACCAGCTTAGATATTGCTGTGAAGGTATCCTTCCGAGACCCACATGTACACCAGTAGGCTCTGAGGGAAGCAGGTGACTTTCCGTCATGTGGGTGGGCCTCATCAGTTGATGGTCTCAAGAAAAAAAGACCGAGGTCCCCCAAGGAAGTGGGGATTCTGCTGGCAAGCAGGCTGCCTTCAGACATGAGCTGCAACACCTCCTCTTTCCCAGGCCTCCAGCCTGCAGATGAGCCTGTTTCTCCTTTGTGAGTTTAGAACGATGTAATTATTTGTATGTAATTCTAGCCTGCAGATTTTGAGTTAACGGATAAGCATTTGGGTATGTGTTCATAAGTCAGACTATTTAAGCCTTGAGACTGGGTGTGATCACCACAAGGGTAAGTGTGGGCAGAGCAGAGCAGTCCGTTGGGCTCCTCAACACAAGCCTGAATCGCGTATGTGTCATTATTTACTGAGCACTTACTTTGCGCCAGGCATCCCTTTTACCGGATGCTGCCTCTCTTTAAAACCAGAGCCATCAATCTCCCGTTTCTTCTGAATGTTTGGGAAATGATCCCAACAGAGCCACCTGTTTGTTTGACTGATGTTTTGCAGTTCCTGTGTCTTGGTGCCTCCAGTGTTCTGGGCAGAAAGGCATCCAGCCACTCCATCTCCTGTGTCAGAAATCGGTTGTCCCAGTGCCTTCCTTTCAGGCCATTTTCAGTTCCTCTCCCTCCAGCCCTTGAAGCCATTTAGTGTCTCTGGATACTGAGTCATCCTATTTATTTAAGTTTTAATTTTTTAAAAACCTTTTTATCGATTTCAGAGAGGAAGGGAGAGGGAGATAGAAACATCAATGATGAGAGAGAATCATTAATCAGCTGCCTCCTGCACACCCCACTCTGGGGATTGAGCCTGCAATCTGGGCATGTGCCCTGACCAGGAATCCAACCGTGACCTCCTGGATCATAGATTGACCCTCAACCACTAAGCCATGCTATGCTAGCTGAGCTTAATTTTAAGAAAAATTATTACTTAAATTGATTGGGGTGACATTGGTCAATATGAACATGCAGGTTTCAGGTGTGTTACAGATCTATGTTACAAGATCTGTATATTGCACCATGTGCCCACCACCCATAGTCAAATCTTCCCTGTCCCCTTATATGAGAACTCTTCAGTCCACGGGCCGATGCTCTTTCCACTGAGCCACACTGGGCAGGGCTCTGTGCATTAGAACAGGCAGATTTTCTGTGCTGGCCAGTGCTGGCAGAAATAGCTCTGCAGCCCCAGGGCACAGGGTCGCTGAACTTAGTGACTGGCATGAATGTTTGGTGTGAATAATGAAAAGTATAGGACCACCGTGATGAATCTCCCTCACCCTCTATTCCTTGTTTTCCTTTGTGAGGCAGAATGCCGAACCCATATTTTCCAAGAACTCTGTAGGTGGGTCGTAGGGACAATTGATTTTTAGGGAAGTTTTGTTTCTCTGGATGTGAAAATCATGAAGCAAAGAGTAGCGTTGAGCAAGAGTCGGCCCGGGGGCTGGGCCTGGGCTCACTGTGGTGCCACGTGTTTGGGCCACGGTGTTGTCTGAGGCGTGACTTCTGCCTGAGATGGATTTTGCTCTGGACCCAGGATGATCCTAGAAGCCTTGTTCCAGCCAAATGCCCGACAGATCAGCTAATTCCTAAGGCCGTGATTGGTTCTAAGTGAGAAGAGGTGGAGCCTGGCTGGTAGAAGGGACGCAGGTCTGTGTGTGAGGGGTACTGAGCTCTGGTTCCCACCCTGCCCCTGGCTTTCTGTGTGACCTTGGGAAAGGCTCCTCACCTCTCTGTGCCTGGGGTTAGGGAGTCTCTGAGGGGTCAGACTCTAGTCCTGGGGAGAGTGGCTGCCCAGCCAGCCGTTGTGTGGTGTGGGACTAGTGCTGCCCAATTCAGTTTTGGGCTTTGGAGTGTAATGAAGTTTCCTGAATTTTTAGGTGGGCAATTTAGAAATGTTTACAACATCCCGTGAGTGACACCTGCCACCAGATAGAGTCCATAGAATGGTGCCTGGCACATAGTAAGTGGGATGCGTTGTCCTTCATGGGGAATCCCAGGCTGGGGGCCAGCAGGGAAGGGAAGCGCATCTGATTTATTTGTCTGGAAATCAGTACAAGTGTTTTCTTTTTAAAATTAATCAATTGATTTCTTTTTTTAATTGTATTGAATTTATCGGGGTGACACTGGTTAATAAAATTACATAGGTTTCCGGTGTACCATTCTATCATACATCATCTGTATATTGTATGGTGTGTTCACCACCCCCTGTTAAGTCTCCTTCCATCACCTTTACCCTTTTTACCTTCCCCACCCCCCTTTCTTTCTGGTAATCACCATACTGTGGTCTGTGTCTGCGAGTTTTTTCTTGTTGTTTTTGTTGTTGTTTGTTTGTTTTGTTTAATCCCTCCGCCTTTTTGACCCAGCTCCCCAACCTCCCTCCCTTCTGACAGCTGTCAGTCTGTTCTCTGAATCTATGGGTCTGTTTCTACTTTGTTAGTTTGTTTTGTTCATTAGCTTTCACATACGAGTGAAATCATGTGGTATTTGTCTTTCTCTGACTGGCTTGTTCCACTTAGCATGATGTTCTCCAGGTCCATCCACGCTGTCACAAAAGATTTCCTTCTTTTTTACGGCCGAGCAGTGTAGATAAAAAAGCGGTGGTACATTTACAGCACGGGTATCTTCAAGGAGCTGGGGAGCAAAGCCAAACTGGAAGCCAGCCCACAGGGTGGCTGTGGCCTTAGAGACGTGGAGGCGGGACATGGCCTTCCTCTCCTCAGCGTGGGAGTGTGGGCCCGAGGCCCTGGGCTGGGCCAGCTCATCTCCCCCAGATCTGCCCCCAGGCCCAGCCCCCTGGCTCCCGGAAGGAATCACATATTTCAACACATCTACTTTCCACTCAGCAGTATGTCTTCTAGACCTTCTCTGTGTGTGCACATACATTATTTTTAAGCTGCTGTGTAGCACTCCATTTTTTTTTTTCAACTGCCCCATATTAGTGGACATTTTGCTTTTATCCATTTTCCCCTTTTATTTCTGTTTCCCTTGAGGTCATAGAATTTCCTTTTCCACTCACGCTACATGCTACGCCCCCCTCCCTTCCTCCTCTCCAGTCTTCCTCTCTCCTTCCTTTGCAGCCATCCGTCTCTGATCCATTCCCCAAGAGTGTTGTCCCTGTGGGTGCTGGGGGCTGGTGGATGGGGCAGAATCTCACGGCCTTGCCTCTCAGAGCCTCAATCCAATGGGAGGCCAGTGAAGAAATCCATACGGAGGTTCCTGGACGTGGATTCTTCCAGTGGTTTTTTTTGTATTTGTCTTTTTTAATACTCACCCAAAGATATGCTTTTATTGACGAGAGAGAGAGAGAGAGAGAGAGAGAGAGAGAGAGAGAGAGAAACATCGATCCTATATGTGCCAAGATCACCCACAACCTAAGCATGTGCCCTGACTGGGAATTGAATCTGCCGTTTTTTTGGTCCATGATATGATGCCCCAACCAACTGAGCGAGCAGGGCTGCAACAGTCTTTGTAACAGAGCTCTGTCTGGCCTTACAGCCTCAGTCACCTGAACAAGCCATGGCTTTGTCCTGTGTAAAGTGGGGGAGGTATCCTGTCCTCTTTCTAGGGATGTTGGAGCATGTAAAGTGAGTGTTTCATGGGAAACGCCTAACCTAACCCTAGAATGTGTCTGGCACACGGTAAGTGTTCAGTAAATCTCTCTCTCTCTCCCTCTCTCTCTCTCTCTCTCTCTCTCTCTCTCTCTCTCTCACACACACACACACACACACACACAC
>PVJC01035701.1:0-18122 GCA_004026665.1 Murina feae
AAAAAAAAAAAAAAAAAAAAAAAAAAAAAAAGAACAAAAGGACAGTTGAAGTCCTGAGGAAGAAATCACTAAGAAACTGTTGAATAATAATAATAATAATGACATTAAAAGTAGCAAATAAGGTTTCAAAACATATAACAGAGAACTGAAATGCATAAATATGTCACAATATATATTTATATACTGTATATGAGGCCCCTAGAACCATAAGAGATGCAAAAAATTCATTGTTACTAACTCATTCTAGAATTGTCCTCCTTAAAAATCAAATTGTCCCCCTGTGGGGCGTGTGACCCACGTTGGGAACCGCTGCACTGGAGCGTAGCCTCAGCCTCTGAGGGAAGCTGTAAACTTTCCATCTTGTCTGGGTGGGACCATGCAATGGGCCCCATGGCCAGTACAGCTCACTGGCTGGGAACCCAAATCAGGCAGAACTGCCAACTGTGCTCCTGGGCCAGAAGGGGTCACCAGCTGAGCTCTGCAGACGTGCAGAGCCCTGGCTGGGTCTCTGCTGGGCCCCACTGCATGCAGGAGCCTGGTGCGCACGGAGCTGAGCACTGCTGGCTGTGAGCCCTGTGCCCAATCTGTCTGTATCCGAGCCCCATGGCCAGGCTCTGCAGATCCTCCAGGCATCCCCAGGAGGCGAAACCCAAGTGGGCCTCCTGGGAGCATCCTACACGCTGGGGGCTGTGCACCTTGGGCTCTCTCCTCCCCCTGGGAAAACCACAGCATGCCTGGGAGAGAGGCAGTGTGGTCAGCAGCCGCTTCTCCTCACCTTCTCTGTGATCTAGGGGGTTGCAGCCTCACCCACAGCTCCAGGACTTTCACAGTGGTGTCCTGACTATGGACAGCTGCCGGGGAGTCTTCCCGTAAGGGAACTGAAGTTGGGAACAACCCATGTTGCCATCTTAATGGCGTCACAAGTTGTCTTTAAATACATTATTTCAGTAAACCTATGAGACAAGCAGGGGTTATAGTCCCCTTTCTCAGATGATGATATTGAGATGGTAAAGAATAACACTTGCTCTAATCACATAAGTAGTAGGTAAAGGATTTAGGAAAGAGCCCAGTCTTTTGTTTGTCTGGGTTTTTTTATCATTAATTTATTACCTTTATTCTCTATTTTGGAATACGCTTATCTTAAGGTGATTGAGCAAACTTTCATTTGACTATGAGAACTCATTCAAATTTGCTAAAGGAACTATGATGATAAAATTATATAGCCAGTTGGGAAGAACACCCATGAGCTAACACACCTTTTTATAAAATGTTCAGGTTTTCATTCCAATGACCCAGAAGACAGGGCTAAAGCCTATTCATAGTCACATCATTCCAGAATCATACTTACTGCCAGAGACTGTTAATGGGGGAAGGAGGGTGGGAGGGCAGGGAGAGTAAACGGGAGACGCTCAGTGCTGGTAAACAGACAGGTTTAACTATAGGTCGCTCTTCACACAGATAACTGTAGACTTCAAACCATAATCCAGAAACATGCAACCATGTGACAGACCAGGTAGCCAATCTAAATACACTGGCTTCTTAGCACTACCCTGTAGCCCTTCTCCCATCCAAAATCTCACATAGAAACAGAACCAGAAGACCAGCTCTGTGGCCAAAAGTAAAAAGCGAAGGGGCAGTGGGGATCCATGGTTACCTGGTGGAAGCAGGGCCCTTCACGGTGCTGCTCTGTTTCTTCCGACTCTTGCTCTTTTGGTCCCACTCCCTCAGCCTGTCCATGCTAGCTCTCAGCGAGTGTGCACAGAGCTCAAAACTCACCAGTTCTTTGGAGCTCATCACCATGCTGATGTCCTTTTTCCCATCAGTAGCTCTTAACCGAGACTTGTCCGGGGGCTCAAAGCCCTCCACCGAACCTTTCCTTGCAATGGCTTTAGTTCGACCATCGTGCTCTCTGGGATGATGAGCACGCTGGCTGAAAGCTGGTGCTTCTGGAAGAGCCTGATCAGCTCCGGGAGGCACTGCCCGCTCCCTAGCAACAGCCTACCAGCTCCACTGGCAACCCAGCCTTCTGATTTCAAACAAAGAATACTCTCCATTGCACTGGGCCAGGCACACAACACAAAATATGTACCTCTTCATGCGCTGATTTATTCATCATCCATTGAGTGATCCATCCGGTTTGAGAAGAAGTAGAGCTCAATTTTCTTCTCACTTAGGGGTCACCTTCCCAGTCAGAAAATTGAGTTTTCTCTGGGTAATTGAAAAGACCTCTCTAAGAGGCAAGACTACCATTTATTAGTGTAACAGATATTTATTGAGCACTTGCTACAAGCTGAGAAATATGCTAAGTGCAGGAGAAATGGCAGATATGGCCCTTGTCCTCTCTGCCTGGAAGGTGTTAGGGAGGCACCGCATGCAATGCAGTCTTGCACATGCCATGATGCAGGTATTGAGAGAAAAGTCAACAAACTCAGCCCAGAGGGCTCACAGAACCACCCACGAAAATGATGTCTGAGTTGAAACTGAAAGATAAGTTGATGTTAACCAAGTAGTAGTGTTTCAGGTCAAGGAGAAGTGTGTGTGCAGAAGTGGAACAAGCCACTGGAAAGCCAGGTTACAGAAGGGGATGGGGGGCGGGGGGCGGCGCAGAAGGTATATTTGTTGTATAAGGTGTGTCAAGTTCTAACTTTACCTGAAATTCCTTGGGAAGTCATTCAGAGATTTTAAGAAAGTGGTAACCCATCAGGTTACTGACAGTTACCAACATTTTAGTCATGTCACCGCGCTGGCCAGAGGATGGATGGACTGGAGTGGTAAACAGGCCCAACACAGGAAGACCAATTAGTGTTACCTACAGCAATATGGTGAGAGCCTGCAGATGGCAGTGCCAATGGGAAAAAATGGACGACTTCTGGTATGTTTAGGAGAGCCATACAGTGTTTAAAGCGTCAAACTGGTCACATTCTCAGCTCTGCTACTGTTCCAATATTTGCACAGGGAAAATGAAGAGATCTGAAATCTGGTGACCCGCCAGAAGATGGATGTTGGGGTCAACTCTGAGGATCCTTCAAAAAGGTGAGTTTTGACTGCTGAGGATATTTCCCATAAATGCACTGACCAGGCTCCTAGCAGAGGAGCCAGCACAGAAAGTGGGGGATGAGGAGCAAAGCCTTTATGTCGGATGACAGATGGCACGTCAGCACTGCTGTAGCAACAGGGCCAGTAATGGCCCACAGAAATTCCCCGAGTCTGGAGTTGGCTAAATTGGACTCCTGACAGCTTCAAACTCAGCAGCAGATCCTGCATCTCAAACAGAAGAGGGAGAATTGTCTAAATGCTTCAATTCTTGTAATTGTAGCAATTGCGCATCATTTTACATCCCAGCTTCCTGACAGGATAACCAGTTAGAGCTGAGTGTGGGAATTCAATTATGTACCTTCTGTCTGTAACTTTGAAAGAAAACCGCCCAACTGGCCTGTCAAACATCCAGCACGTTTGCCTGTTGGAAATTGCTCTTTCCTCCTGATCCAGGAAATGTCTCTGCAGAAGAGAAACCTATTATATTTTACCAAACTAGCATAGCCCTATCATAAACCTTGACAAAGGAAGTGTAGAAAAAGAAAACTACAAGCCAATTTCATCTATGAATTTAAATGCAAAATTTCTAAATAAAATATAAGTATACAAATGTTGGCAACGTAACACTAAAGCCTTTTCCATTAAAATTGAAATAAAGCATTTTGCCTATTCTGACTCTAATTATTTAAAGTTACTCTAAGTGTCTGGCCAATGCAATAAGACAAGAAACATAAATAAGTAAAAGATATAATTATTGAAAGGAAGTGGCAACATTTCTCATTATTTTGTATATACCTAACTAGAAAAACCTAAGAGAAAATCTTAACATTCATAAGCTTCATTAATTCATCTTCTATGAATTTAATCTAAAGAAATATTCAGAGAGTCAGATTTTTTATAGTCCCATCCTTTAGTTGGTGAAAAAAATGGAAAATAATCCAAATACCTAACAATGATCAAATGTATTACTTTTATCCAGATGATGAAGTATGCAACTGTTAAAACTTACATTGTAAAAAGTATTTAATGATGGGAAATGTTCAGACATCATAATAATAAAAACAAAAGACAAACCTAAATACAATGTGATTTCTTTTGTAAAATAAACAAATAAATATGTATTTGCATAGAAAACATACTGAAAGGGAGAAACATAAATTGATATTACAGTTATCACTGGGTAAGTTTTTTTTAACTTTTATAGAACGTACATAAATCAGTCTTATAAATTAGACTATGACTATACTATAAAATACACTCTAAAAATGTAGGGGATTAGACCAGCTGGTGACAAAGATTCTTGCCAATCTGTTTCTAGCATAAATAAAACAATTTTCCATGAAAATATGACACTTTAAAACAGAAAAGGGCCCAGCCAGTGTGACTCAGTACTTGAGAGTTGACCTGTGAACCAGAAGGTCATGGTTTGATTCCTGGTCTATGCCCAGGTTGCAGCTCAGTCCCCAGTAGGGGCCATATACCAGGCAGCAAATCAATGATTCTCTCTCATCATTGATGTTTCTATCTCTCTCTCTCCCTCTCCCTTCCTCTCTGAAATCAATCTAATCTAATAATCTAATCTAATAAAAGACTAATATGCAAATTAACCATCACTCCAAGACACTTAAGCCACGCCCACCAGCCAAGTCATGCCAACCAGCCAATCAGAGCGACTATATGCAAATTAACCCAGCCAAGATGGCAGCCAGCAGCCACGGAGCTAGAGCAAACAGGAGGCTTCTGTTTGGAGGAAACTGCCTGCCTCAGCCGGTTGGGCCTTTGCTCAAGGCAACATAGTTTCAATTATAGAAGCCATGGAGCTGAACCAAACGGAAGGCTTCATTATCTGCCTAGGCCTCTGGTCAAAGCAACAAAGTTTCAATTATAGAAGATAAATAAACCCCAGAAACCTGATTCCAGCCAGCCTTGCTGAGATGTTGGGTCAAGGGGAGTGTGGGCAGCCTGAAAATGGCCCTCAGCCCCTCACCCAGGCTGGCCAGGTACCCCAGTAGGGACCCAAACCTTGAAGGTTTGGGCAGCCTGAAAACGGCCCTCAACTCCTCACTCAGACTGGCCATACCCCCATGGGGTGAAAGTTCCCACTGGGGGACTTGGCCAGCCTGCAAACAGCCATCAGCCCCTCACCCAGGCTGGCCAGGCACACCAGCAGGTGGACATCCCCCGAGGGGTCCCAGACTATGAGAGGGCACAGGCCGGGCTGAGGGACCCCCCTGAGTGCACAAATTTTTGTGCACCAGGCCCCTAGTAAAAATATATTTTTAAAAAACAGAAAAGGATCTGTGGTATTATTACCTCCTGTCGACCTGTGTCAGGCCACATGATGATAGCAGATAGCTTCATTCAGAGATTTGGGGGTGCTGTAGTCCAACCTGGACACAGACCTTAACCCTCCACCTTATCATCTAACAAAGCCTTTTTCTGGCCCCAACTAAAACCTAGTTTATTACCCGTCTCCTTGTTTGCCACACTTGCTGTCTCCCCTGGGGCCCCCTGGCCAACCTTTATAAATACCACATAATATGACCATCTGAGATGAACTTCTCAAGTGGGCTTATCTTCCAGCTTTACTATATCAAAAACATATTCCTGGCAGGTCAGGACCCCACCCTAAAACATCCACCAATTTCTAGAATCCTAGGTTTATATGATCCTCCCTTAATAGGTTCCTTATTTAAATTTTTCCTTGCAAAGGGCCACAGCAGATCAACCTGGACACCAGCCTAGCAAGCCAATACCAGGGGTTAAGGCCAAAGGAGCTAAATTCAAGCAGAATGTTTTACCTACTGAAGGTGGCCTGGAGAGGGGAGACCCTGGGACTTACTGAGCTGAGAGTCAAATTCAGAGTTTAGCAGCTGTGAATCCACAGAATGAAAGCAAAACCATAAACCAAAAATGAAAACAAAGGTATTGAAGAGTCAGAAATTAATCAGAAAAGCCTGGAAAAGCTGCAAAAATCTTTGCGGTAGCCAGGACTCAACTTCAGTAATTAGATGTGAACATGTTGTGATGGATGAAAGTAAGGAACACGTACCTGGGTTGCAGGTTTGATCCCTTGCCCCCGTCAGAGCGTGTGTGGGAAGGCAACCAATTACCAATTAATGTGTCTCTCTCACATCCTCTCTCTCTCTCTCTCTCTCTCTCTCTCTCTCTCTCTCTCTCTTCCCTCCCCTTTCACTCTCTTTAAAAAACAATGGAAAAAATATCTTACAGTGAGGATTTTAAAAAGTAAGGGGAAAAAAAAACAATCAGAGCACCATAAAGAACAAAGAATTTTAAAAAATAAGAGTAGTTTAAGAGATCTTTGGAGCCCTAACCAGTTTGGCTCAGTGGATAGAGCATCGGCCTGTGGACTGAAAGGTCCCAGGTTCGATTCCGGTCAAGGGCATATACCTTGATTGCTGGCACATCCCCAGTAGAAGGTGTGCAGGAGGCAGCTGATTGATGTTTCTCTCTCTCATCGATGTTTCTAGCTCTCTATCCCTCTCCCTTCCTCTCTGTAAGAAATCAATAAAATATTTTTTTAAAAAAGAGAGAGATCTTTGGAACAACATGAAGTATAACAACATCTGCATCTTAGGGATAACAGAAGGAGAATAGGAAGAGCAAGGGATCAAGAACCTATAACAGATGAGGAACTTTTTTTTCTACCAAGGCCATTTGTATATTTATACCATCATTTTCAGGCCATACAAAATTATCAGCTTAAAAATTAGTCAAACATTTAATTAACTCACCCCTAATGCCTTGGTAGAGCCAGACCATATAATTTCACAGGCCCTATATGGTCCACAGTCCAGACATTCCCAACCCTGACCTATAAGAAGCCTGGCTGGTGTTGTTCAATAGTTGAATGTCAACCCATGAACCTGGAGGTCATGCCTGGGTTGCAGGCTTGACCCCCAGTAGGGGACATGCAGGAGATAGCCAATCGATGATTCTCTCTCATCATTGATATTTCCATTCCTCTCCCACCCTCTCTCTGAAATAAATAAAAACATATTTTTAAGAAGAATCTATATGAAAAAAATAATGACAAAAATCTTACCTAACCTGGTGAAGAAAAAAGACACAAGAGTCCCAAATAAGATGAGCCCAACAAGGCTTACACCAAAACACATCATAATTAAAATGACAAAAGGTAAAAACAAAGACATAATCTTAAAAGCAGCAAGAGAAAAGCAGTTAGTTACCTATAAGGTAGTTCCCATAAGACCATCAGCTGTTCTCTCAACAGAAATTTTTTAGGCCAGAAGATAATCTATATATATAAAAGCCCAGCATCTGGAATGGTGGAATGACCAGAATGACTGGAATGATCAGTGGCTATGACAGGCACTGCAGCAGCCAACTGGCCTGATCCAGGCCTGGATTGCCCCTCCCCTAGCTGGCCTGGCCCTCCATCAGCCCCAATACCTTTGTTGTGAGCCTTTTTGTAAGCCAAATTAATAAATGTCCACTGATTTGATTAGTAAGTCAACATTAAGGTTAAGTCACCTACTGACTCAGTAAACCTGGCCAGAGGAAGTGGGGATGGAAGGAGGAAAAGGGAGATAAGGAGAAAGGGGTAGGAGAAGGAGGAGGTAACCGACAAAGCAGCTTAAAGACAGGAGCCCTAAACATCCAAGTGCAGTTACCATGCTCAAATCAAAAGCACATGAATGAAGTCAAAGAGTGATGGAAAAACCCAGGTTCAGTCTCAGAAAGTAGAGGTCAAATTAAGAGAATCATACAAACCACAGAAGGAGCTGCCCTCCCCTACAGCTGACCCTGTCCCCAGTCAGCTCCAACACCCCGATCAGAGGTGGGGCCGGCTTGCCAACCATCTGTGGCTCCTGCCCCTAACTAGCACCACCCCTGATTTCCTCCTCCCCCAATCAGGGCAGGCCTGCTGGCCAACCTCCCATGACCCCTCCCCCTGCTGGCCCACCTGATGGGCTCCCATTGGGGTAGGCTAGCTGGACCTCACTCGTGCACAAATTCATGCACCAGGCCTCTAGTATGAAATATTCAAAATGATGAAAAGCAAGGAACTACAACCAAGCAAGGTTATCATTTAAAATTAAAGGAAAAATAAAGAGCTTCCCAGACAAGAAAAAGAAGTTTTGTTTTGTTTTGTTTTGATCACCAAATAATATTATAAGAAATATTAAAGGGCCTACATAAAGACTAAGAATAGAAAGAAGAGGAAGAAGAGGAGGAGGAGGAGGAGGAGGAGGAGGAGAAGAAGGAGAAGGAGGAAGAGGAGGAGGAGGAGGAAAAAGGAACAGAGTTAAAAGAAATAAAATGTCAATATATGTGTACCTATTATTAATCACTTTACATGTAAATGACTTAACTGTTCCAATCAAAAAACACAAGGTAGCTGAATGGGTAAGAAAGCAAGTTGTCTACAAGAGACCAACTCAGAATAAAAGATAAACACAGACTAAAAGTAAAGGGATGGAAAAAGATATTTCATGCAAATAGAAATGAAAAAAAGCATGGGTAGCAATACTTATATCTGAAAAAATAGGCTTTAAAACTGTGACTATAGTAAGAGACTAAGAAGGACACCACATAGCGATAAAGGAACAATCCAACAAGAGAATATAACTCTTATAAATATTTATGCACCGAGCATAGAAGCACCTAAATATTTGAAGCAAATCTTAGTGGACATACACAAAGATATTAACAGTAATATAGTCATAGTAGGGGAATTTTAACACCCCATTGACTTCAGTGATAGATTTTCTAGACAGAAAATCAACAAGGAAATGACTGCCTTAAATGATACACTAGAGCAGATAGATTTAATTGATATCTTCAGAGCATTTCACCCCAAAGCAGCAAAATATACATTCTTTTCAGGTGCACATGAAACATTTTCTAAGATAGCCCACATGTCAGCACACAAAACAAGTCTCCATATATTTAAGAAATTTGAAACATATCAAGAACCTTCTCTAATCACAATGGTATGAAACTAGAAATCAACTTCAGGGGGAAAAACTGAAAAATACACAAAGACATGGATGCTAAGTAATATGTTACTAAATAATAAATGGGATCAAGGGAGAAATCAAAAGTTGCTTTGAAACAAGTAAAAATAACAACACAAATAAAACCCAAGGTAAGTAGAAGAAAGGAAATAATAAAGATTAGAGCAGAAATGAATGAAATAGAGTCTAAAAAACATATAAAAGGTCAATTAAACCAAGGGCTGGTTCTTTCAAAAGATAAATAAGGTTGCCAAGTCTTTAACCAGACTCATCAGAAGAAAAAAGAGAGGACCCAAATAACTAAAATCAGAAATGAAAAAGAAGTAATAACTGGCACCAAAGAAATACAAAGGATTCTAAGAAAACATTATAAACAACTATATGCCAACTAAATAGACAATCTGGAAAAATAGATAAATTCCTAGAAACATAAAAACTTCCAAAACTGAATCAGAAAGAATCAGAGACTCTGAATAGACAGATTGCAATTAGTGAAATTGAAGCAGTAATTTAAAAACTTCCAATAAATAAAAGTCCTGGACTGGATGTCTTCACAGGTGAATTTTACCAAGCAAAGAAAACTCCCAAGCTCATTTTACAAGGCCAGCATTATCCTAATTTCAAAACCAGATAAAGACACTACAAAGAAAGAAAATTACAGGCAATCTCTCTAATGAACACAGATGCTAAAATCCTCAACAAAAATATTAGCAAACTGGATCCAGAAACGTATTAGAAAGACCATACACCTATCCAGTAGATTTATTCTGGGAATACAAGGTTGGTACAATATCTGCAAATTAATAGATGCGATACACCACATAAATAAAATGAAGGTCAAGAATCACATGATAATATCAAAAGATGCAGAAAAGTCATTTAATAAAATCCAGAACCCATCCTATATAAAAAAAAAAAAGCCTAATATGCTAAGTGTCTGGTCATCCAGCCAGCTGTTCAACCAATCAAAGTGTAATATGCTAATGATATGCTAAGGCTGCTCAATTGCTCACTATGATGTGCACTGACCACCAGGGGGCAAATAATTGACCAATCAACCAGTCACTATGACATGTACTGACCACCAGAGACAGACACTCCAATCGATAGATTAGCTTGCTGCTGGGGTCCAGCCAATCAGGACTGAGCGAGGTGGGCCGGGAATGCCTTGGAGCCCTCCCATGGTTCCTCTCCAGCTGGCCAACCTCCCGCATCCCTCCCTGGACCTGATCATGCACCAGTGGGGCCCCTTGGCCTGGCCTGCACCCTCTCACAATTCAGGACCCCTTGGGGGATATTGGAGAGCCAGCTTCAGTCTAACAGCAGAACAACCAGTTGCTGTGACACATGCTGACCACCAGGGGGCAGATGCTTAATTCAGGAGCTGCCACTGGTGATCAGTACACTCCCACAAAGGGAGTACTGCTCAGCCAGAAGCAAGGCTCATGGCTGGTGAGCACAGTGGTAGTGGCAGGAGCCTCTCCCTCTTCTGCAGCAGTGCTAAGGTTGTCCAACTCATGGCTTAGGCCTGCTCCCCACCTAAGCCATTAGACATCTCCTGTGGGCTCCTGGACTGCAAGAGGGTGCAGACTATGGTGAGGGACCTCCCTGAGTGCACAAATTTTGTGCACTGGGCCTCTAGTTTATGAAAAACTCTCAGCGAAGTGGGAAGAGAGGGAACATACCTCAATATAATAAAGGCCATATATGAAAAACCCACAGCCAACATCATACTTAATGGGGAAAAAACTACAAGTGTTTTAGTTAACATCAGAAGCAAGATAAGGAACATCTTCTTTCACCACTCTTCTTCAACATACTACTGCAGCAATCAGACAAGAAGAAGAAATAAAAGACATCCAAATTGGAAAAGAGGAGGTGAAACCGTCATTGTTTGTAGATGGCATGATATACATAGAAAACCCTAAGGACTCCACCAGAAAACTACTAGGTCTAATAAGTGAATTCACAAAGTAGCAAGGTTTAAAATTAATATTCACAAGTCAGTGGTATTTTTTATGTACCAATAATGAACTATCAGAAAAAGAAATTAAGAAAACAATCTCATGTATTATTGCAAAAAATGTATAATAAGGTATCTAGGAATAAACTTAACCAAGGAGATAAAAAAATTGTACTCAGAAAACTATAGGACATTGAAGAAAGAAACTGTGGAAGATACAAATAAGTGGATGCATATACCATGTTCATGGACTGAAAGTATTAACATAATTAAAATGTCCATACTACCCAAAACAATCTATGGAGTCAACACAATTCCTATTAAAATACCAATGGCATACTCACAGACCTAGGACAAATATTCCAAAAATTTATATGGAATCAAATTAGACCTGAATAGCTTCAGCAATCTTGAGAAAGAAGAACAAAGTTGGAGGGATCTCAATACTGGTTAGAAGACTGTCTCCAAGGCCATTGTAATCAAAACAGCCTGCTACTGGCACAAGAATAGGCATATAGATGAATGGAACAGAACAGAAAGCCCAGAAATCAACCCACGGATATATTGTCAATTAATATTTGACAAAGGAGGTAAGAGCATATAATGGCATAAAGACAGTCTCTTCAATAAATGGTGTTGGGAAAATTGGACAGGTACATGCAAAAAAAATGTACCACCAATTTACATCATAAACAAGAATAAACTCAAATGGCCCTGGCCAGTTTGGCTCAGTGGATGGAGCGTCGGCCTGCGGACTGAAGGGTCCCGGGTTCGATTCCGGTCGAGGGCATGTACCTTGGTTGTGGGCACATCCCCAGTGGGGGGTGTGCAGGAGGCAGCTGATCGATGTTTCTCTCTCTTTGATGTTTCTGGCTCTCTGTCCCTCTCCCTTCCTTTCTGTGGAGAATCAATTAAATATATTTTTAAAAAAAGAATAAACTCAAATGGATAAAAGACTTAACTGGAAGTCACGACACCATAAAAATGCTAGAAGAAAACATGGGCAGTGAAATCTCAGAAATCTCTTGTAGGAATATTTTTGCCTGTATGTCTCCTAGGGCACGAGAAGTAAAGGAAAAGATAAACAAATGGTACTACATCAAACTAAAAACTTCTGCACAGGAAAGAAACCATCAACAAAATGAAAAAAGGAACCAAATATATGGGAGAACATATTCACCAATGATACATCTGGTCAAAGATTAATTTCTAAAATATATAAAGAACTTATACAACTCAACGCCAGGAAGACAAACAATACCATTTTAAAATGGACAAATGACCTTAATAGACACTTCTCCAAAAAGGACATGCAGATGGCCAATAGATAATAGACAAATGATATCACTAATCAATGTCACTAATCATTAGAGAAATACGAATTAAAACCACAATGAGATATCACCTCACACCTGCGAGAATAGCCATCGGTAAATCAATAAATAAGTGCTGACAAAGATGTGGAGAAAAGGAACCCTCGAACACTGCTGATGAAAATGCAGACTGGTGCAGCCACTGTGGAAACAGTATGAAGTTTCCTCAAAAAATTAAAAATGGAACTCCCATTTGACCCAGCAATCTCACTTCTTGGGGAATATATCCTAAGAATCCCAAAACACAAATTTGAAAATATATGCTCCCCTATGTTCATAGCACAATTTACAACAGCCACGATCTGAAAACAGCCCAAGTGCCCTTGAGTAGATGAGTGGATAAAAAAAAGCTGTGGCACATTTATACCCTGGAATACTATGCAGAAGTAAAAAAAAAAAAAAAAACGAAGGAAATTTTACTTTTGAAACAGCATGGATGGACCTGGAGATTATTATGCTAACTGAAATAAGCCAGAGAAAGAAGGTATCACTTACAGGTGTAATCTAATGAACAAAATAAACTGATGAACAAAATAGAACCAGAGGCATGGATACATGGAACAGAGTGACAGCTGTCAGAAGGGAGGAGGATGTGGTGGTGGGGGGGGGTGCTGGACAGAAGAAGGTGGCGGGATTAGCTAAAGAACACATGTGCATCGCCCATGGACATGGACAACAGCGTGGTGACAGCCAGAGGGAAGAGGGGCAGGGCTGAGTGCAGGGTGGCAAAAGAGGGCTGGGGAATGGGACATGGTGTCAACAATAACAATAATGGGGGAGGGGGGAATCCCTACCTACCCCAGTGTTCTAAACCCACATTTCCCAGTGCATGCTTCATAGTGTCTCCCAGATCCTTTCTTGGGATCTTACAAAGTACAAAGCATGTATGTATACGTCGATGGAATGGGTGCACATCAACCTAGAAAATGCATATTTTACTTGACAACAATTCCAAAAAGGAACCAGAAGGCAGGATATTACCAAAGACAAAATAAATTTCCTCAAAACTGAAGGACTTGCACTTTCAAAATAAAAGTACCCTTCTGATACTCAGCACAAAGAATGAAGTCCCACATTAAAGCACATTTTGATAGCATTTCAGAACAATGGACAAAGACAAGATTCATTCGGGGAGGAAAAATAGGTTATATATAAAGGTATGGAAATTTCCATGTTATCTGCAAGCCAGAACACCCTAGAGAAATACCTTAAATATTGAAGAGAAATCATTAATTTCCAACCAAACTAGAAATTTATTTGTAAAGTGAATAAAAATCAGTTTTATATTATATATTCAGGATCTCAAAAAAGATTACCTTCCTTTCACATTTTCTCAGAAGCTACTAAAAAGAATACTCCAATGGGGGAAAAAGTTATAAAACCCAGGAAACAGGTGACCCAACAGAAAAGGTTAAGGAAGGTTACAGATGATGGTAAAGTTTCCAGAAAACACCTGTACAGATGTCACAGGAGTAACAGATGAGCAGAGGATGGAGAGGTTTGGGGTCTCTCTCTCTCTCTCTTTCTCTCTCTCTCTCTCTCTCTCTCTCTCTCTCTCTCTCTCTCACACACACACACACACACACACACACACACACACACACACACACACACAGGCAAATACACGAATCTGGACACTTCTGTCACACTAGTGGCCCAGTGCACGAATTTGTGTATGAGTGGGGTCCCTCAGGGTGGCCTGTGGGAATCTGGCTGAAACCTGCAGTTCAATGCCGCCTGCCACTCCTGCCAGCCAGTCTCACTCATCCCGGCCCTGCTGCACCAGCCATGGGCTAGCACCCAGTCAGTCCCCATCTCAAGAGGCTTGTGCCACCACTGCAGCAGCGCTGGCCAGCTGTGAGCCCTGCATCTGGTGCCCGTTCCGAGGAGGGTGGGGGCGCAGGACGCAACTGGCCCTCTGGGCGGGCGGTGGGACGCCCTTGCTGGCCCAGAATCTGGATCTGTCCTGCTGATTTTAACTTAAAAATAGGCAAGTCAGGGGTTGTTGTATAAAACTGGGCAGAGATTGCTGGTTGCCAGGAAGTACCCGTTCTTCCCTCCTACATTAGTAACAGAACCTGATTTATTTAGTGTGCAATGCCTTCATACCAGACGTCTGTGCCCTAGCTCGCTTGGGGCTTGGTGTGGCCATGGGATTGAGGTCCAGACCATGACGTATAAATGGAAGTGTAGGGTTGGACTTCCTGGAAGCTGCCTCAGCCGGTTGCCTCCCTCTCCTCCCTCTTCCTGCCTGGGGTACAAACATGATGATTGGAGACCCGCAGGCATCTGTGGCCTTGATGGTAAAAGCCGCACATGGAGCAGCTTCCTTTTACCTGCAGAATAAAGGGAGTGAGGCTAAGAATGCAGATGCCTTTGCAGACTTTAGTGTCCACCTCCAGATTTCTTTTACATGTGAGAGAATAACTTTTTCTTCTCAAATCAGTTTTAATTTTACTTTCCCAATACATGCAGCTGAACCTAATCCTGGCTGATACAGAAATTTTATGAAGTGTGTGTTTAATTCCGCTACGAATGGCTCCAAAGGAATTGCATTCCTTGAAGAAATGCATTTCTACATGAGTCTTCCTGGGAGACTCCCGGCCGGTGGACCAGAGGCTGCAGCTGAGACGGGCTGTGGTGGAGTGCAGTGTGCCAGCGGTCTCTGTGTGAACACAGGCTTTGCGGGAAGGGTGGCTGGAGTAGAAGGGCAGTAAGGGGCACAGTCTCTTCGGATGGCAGAAGAGTGAGCTGCAGAGAGGAGACTGAGCTCTATAAGCAGGGGCTCTTGAGCTTTTCTGCCTGGAAACTGGGAGCTTGAGCTCCCTGAGAAGAAAGGAGGCAGGAATGACAGATGGTGAGAGGGCAAGAACCTGCTGACTGAGAGAAGAGCAGGCAGTGAGAGGTGATGTTGCTGGAGACGCTGTGAATGGCCAAGGAAGATTTGTCCCCAGAGTCTCCCACAGCTCCCCAGCTCCTTCCCTGGGAGGCTGTGGGAGGCTCCGCCTGCCTGCCTGCCTGGTGGAGATCTGACCTCACCCACAGGGCTGGTCCCAAGCCAGGGTTCACAGTGAATTGAGGGTTAGTTTCTGCCAGGCTTGCTCTGCCTCTCGGATGGAGTGAACACAGCCCGCCACACCCTCCTGGTAGAAGTGTCCCTAAAATACAGCCAGGGGAAGGCTTGATTTGCATTTTCTGAAATTCAGTTGGTATGCGTGGTTCGACCTAGTGGCGAACTCCGCTCTTGACTCTCCAAATAACGAGATGCATTTTGTCGGCGTTGTGGTTAGTCATTGTTCGGACATTTTCACAGTTTACACAGAGCCTTTGCACACGTTATCTTATCTGAGGAGCACAACATACCTCTAAGTTATCAGGGGAGGCTAGAAAGCTAAAGCTAGAGAGTTAAATGATGAGCTAAAGTCCTATTAAAAGGGTATACCTTAGCCCAGCCGGCGTTGCTCAGTGGTGGTGCAGTGACCCATGAACCAGGAGGTCATGGTTCCATTCCCAGTCAGGGCACATGACCAGGTTGCAGGCTGAGTCTCCAGCAGTGGGCATGTAGAAGGCAACTGATCAATGATTCTCTCTCATCATTGATGTTTCTCTCTCTCTCTCCCTCTCCCTTTCTCTCTGAAATCAATAAAAGCATATTTTTTAAAGGGGGGGTATTCTTTAGGGTTTTGAGTTTGGGACATATTAGGGCACATTTCCACTAATTCATGCTGAGTCATGACTGAGAATGGAGAATTTTGACTTTCTGTTTCATTGATCAGGAATCGGTGTCTCTCAATGTGATCGAGTACAGGGATGAGCCAGAAGAGAGGATAAACCCCTCAACACCATCTTTCTCAGGACATCAGTGACAGCAAAGCACAGGCCACATTAGCTCCAGGTCAGTACTGTGCCAACTGTCACTGACCATGTGTTGCCTGCTGGACAAAGTCCACAGTCCTGGTTAAATCCTCCCTTTCTGTAACCATTTTGTTTAAGATTATTATTTTTGCAAAATTGAGAAATGTCTTTCCATTACTGCTCACAGAAAAAAACATTGAAGGGTCTACTCACTTCAAAACCATTTCTTTACTTCTTTAACCCTCACTAGTGAAGTGTGTCATGAGTCCTAGTGGCTAGAGACTAACCTCTCTGAAGGACTGACCTTCAAGGTTAGACTCTGAGCAAGATATGTAGGTCAAGGTCACAGTACTTTCATGTACTCTGTGTGACTGATCCTTGCAGTAACCCAGCATCAGATCCATTAGCATCCCCTCAGCTTGCATTTAAGAAAATCAAAGTGGAGAGAGTTAAATAGCTTACTCAAAATAGGAGGTAATGAGATGGAAATTAAACTCAGGATTTTTTTTTTTTTTTAGCCCAAACTGCAAGCTTACACATTGCAAGTTTACAAACTACAACACCACACTGAATTTAAATTTCTGACTAGTCTGTATAAAATCAGAGTTAGAGTAGACTATTTAACCACAATGAAAAAGGTAAAAATTACTTTTTACTTTGAATTGCTCATGTAAAATAAACTATTTAAGAGACTTAAAAGATGAATCCTTAAAGGCTAGGATCACCGTGAAATACATAGGATTACTAGTCTTACTATATAAAGAGCTCTTTAAAATAATTAAGAAAAAACCTAATTCTATAATGAAAAAATCAAAGGTTATGAGTAAGCAATATATATAAAAATATAAATAAATATGAATATTTAGTGACACTAATAACCATAGATATTTTAAGGAGATGTAGTCATATTTACTTTTAGAATCCAACTACTAATTAAGTAATTGATTATCAAAAAAAATCAGTAATGGCCAATGTCTATTAAACCAGCCAATACTTGGAATGGGAAGGTGTAAATGCCTTCAAAAACTATTTTGGGGAGTGTAAATTAGCACAATGATTCTGTAAACATGGGACATTCTGGAAATATGTGGTGCTATTGGTCAAAGAAGTCTGAAAATGTTCATTCCAAGGACTTCTGGATTCCTGATAGCAGCTCCATCTAAACTTCTGAGTAAAATTTGAAAACTCACAGCACCCTAAACTAGGCTTGGCAATTGAGTTAATATCTTTATAAGGGGAAATGGTTCAATGAGTACTGGACACACATATCTGAATTAAAAATCACAATTGGGGGAGGAAGATGGCTGCCGATAAGAAGGCAGACTGAAAGACAGTGGGAGAAAGGGAGAAGGAAGGGAGAGTGTGTGGATTTACCAAGCATGGAAATTTGTGGGTGCGCGACAGCTATACTCCAGAGGACTGTTGGAGAACCCGAATGGGGCTCCCTTAACCGGGCGCTGCCTCCACTGCTGCTGAAATCTCTCCTGGAGCTGCCAGCTGTGCTGCGGTGACCGGGCCATCTTGGGTGACTGTTACCAGAAATGTATATACCGCGAACAGGACACCCAGGGACCAGCCAGGAACCCAGGAACACCGGGGCTCAAACCAAGAGTGCATGGACCCAGACGAGCCCTGCTTCTCACGGAAAGAGGAGCAGTGAATCGCAGGAAACTTCAATACTCTCCTGACAAGACAAAGGAAAGAAAAAAACTATATAACCAGATACCCAGAGAAGATAGATCATGGGGAGGCAAAGAAATAGCCCGCATATGAAAGAAAAACAGGCATCACCAGAAAGGGAAGTAAATGAAATGGAGGCAAGCAACTTGCCGGAGAAAGAATTCAGGGAAATGGTCATAAGGTGGATGAAAAGAATGGAAGACAAATTCGACA
>PVJC01035702.1:0-18101 GCA_004026665.1 Murina feae
TACATACTATTGCACACTCAATAATTTCTCCAAGAGAAGCTGGTGTTCTTAAATAGCAAGATTTTTAGACTACGATGTCTTCCTTCTTTTACATATTGCAAAATTAGTAAAAGGTTACTAACTGAAATGTTTCAGGGTTAGAGTGATGTATTTATCTTTACCGAAAAGTTAGGGAAGAATGTTTTCTGCCTTCCAGAGTTTGACATTTTCAGAAACAAATTGGGCCAGATGTTGCAGCCCACCCTTGGACACCATAACTCAAAGTCTAGGAAATGAGGAAACAAAGGAAACAACCAAAAGCCACAGGAACATTTCTTGGAAGAAGAGTTCCTGACCCTGCATAACAAAATCTACAGTTTCTCAGCTTCTCAAAGGTAAGTATATGGAGCTCAACGGCAGAGACTTAAAGGTACAGTGAGCCTTCTTCAACATTGCAAGGAAAGAACTCTTTAGCAGGAAACACAATTTTTCAGAACATACATTAATAGGCACAAATCGTCCCCCAAATGAATTGTCCAGATTAAAGGGACAAAAATATAAAGATTAGTAAGTAAACTTGTAGAGCTCCCCTCATCCGCCAACAAGAAAAAAAAAGCAGACTTTATTTATAACAGGATGATATCTATGAAATTAAAGTGTTAAAACTCACATGTATACATTTGAATCCAATGTAATATTTTAGGCTTCATTGCTGGCACTACCGAGAATATCCAAGGATGTTTCCTGAGTTAACTTGAAATTAAGATTTTGCAATATCTGAAGCCACACATAGATTGTAGGAACAGGACAAATTGCTCTCACTGAAGTGAGAGCAACTCTAAATCCAGGCTTCGACCAGAGACCAGGCTGGAAGCAGGGCTGGAGGAGCTTGGCAGGCGCAGGAGGATGGCCAGTCACTGGAGGAGGGAGGGCACCGAGAAGCCAAGGCCAGGTAAAACTGTAGCTCTGCCTGAAGTCTGGCAGCAACTCCTGCAAACTGTAGGCTAAGATCAGGTGCAAGCATGAGGTCTATCGTTATTGTGCAGGGTGACCTGGAGAGCAGCATCTCTGTCACCCATAGAGCCACAATGCGCATTCCCTCTTGTGCATTCCTGGATTGAAGAGTTGGAGTTGGTGGTCTGAAACATGTGATAGGACAGCCAGGCACCATGCCCAAGTCAGTGTCCACCTCAGTGACCAGATAGCCAGGCCACACAGCCTGCATTGAGAGGGCTGTGACTTCCAGCTGCAGCTCCTGGCACAGCATCCTGTGAGCATTTTCACCATGGGTCCACCAGTTCAGACAGGCTCTGCGTGACCCTGAACCCTGCTAAACCCTGTTCATGAGCCCGTAGAGTCAGCTGCAGTGAATACCATTGTGTTCTGTGCTCACCCACAGGTCAGATAACAGCACCAACAGCCCTGCTGATGGGTGGCTGTTCCAGAAGAAACAGGAGGCACTTAGGGCCCCAAACCTGAGCTGTAAGCACTATCATGTGTGATGGAGGCTCTGGGTGGGTGTTCCCAGTCTCCTGAATCATATTGGAGACCTACTGGAAAACCAGAGTGTTTTTGTTGATGTTGGTTATATGCAAGGTAATATTTGTGCTGGAGGAGGACAGCTTGTCCTTGTCTATGAGTCTGTTGGTGACATTGTACTTCAGTTTGTTCCCAGTTTAGAATTCCTTCTGCCAGTAGTGCACAAAGAGTTACACAGTAACTTTTAGAGGTGACTTGGTTGACACATGTTTATTACTCGCTACAGTATCTTTTACTTCTTCAATTAAGCAAGGTCTCCGAGGCCGGAGTTTTTGGTTAGGGCAACCACATTTCTTGCCTCTAATATAACTAGACACCCAGCTGAAAGTCACCTGCACTGCATTACAGTTCTCCACTTCTATTTCAGCCAGGTTTCTGAAATGGCTCCTTAAACTGCTGCCAGTCTTCTCTTCTACCCCATGATCTAGCTGTCACTCTTTAAAGTCAAAGATGGTGTCGCTATTGAACATTAGATATATTCTGCATGCCCTTTGAGACTGTGTGGAAAGTGTGTCATCTAGCTCAGGGGGGATCACCTGAAGAATGCAGAGAAGAGGCAGAAGGCGACACTGCTGTAGTCCTTGTGGTTCAGGAGAGGAGGACTGGCATTGGCACCCAAGACCCACATTTTGCCAGGAGCTGTTCTGTCCCCTCCCCACCACTGAGTGGTGGCAGCTCTGCTCTTCTGGTCCATATTTCTGGTTCAATTAGCAACCAGAATATTTACTGCCCTAATGCTTTCTTTTACTTCAAGTGTGTGTGTGTGTGTGGGGGGGGTAGTTATTGAAACTGACCTGATTAATTTAGAGAATTACCTGCAGCATCCAAATCTACTGTAGTTTAGGAGTAAACTTTGCTTCCATTAAGATATTTTCTAGACTTTTCAAAACCAAACATCGGCTCTAAAAGCCATGTGTTATTTATATCCAGGATGAATATGTTTCCATGAAAAGCTTATCCATAGGGTTTCCAGTGAAGTTTGGAGATTCAAGGGACTTAGGGACTTCCATTCCTCTGTCATTCTCAATTTCCCCTCTGCTCTCTCCGTTGGCGGTGAAAGAAAGGCTTCTCAGCACTCACCCATGGTTATGGTCACTGAGACGCACATCTCTGGCGAGATTCCCCAGTTTTAGACCTTTGGCCATTGCTTCTGGATCTCCTAGCGGATCTGCTGCGTAACTCAGTAGGCTGAACAAAGACGGCAGGAGAGGAAAAAGCGCTTGCTTCCTGCACTCCCCGCGCTCTCGTTCTTCCTATGCCTTCTCAATGCTGCTTCTCACATCCGAATACATCACTATGGCTGCTCCGGATTACAAAGCTGTGCTAGAAAGAACAATCAGGATGGTTAGAGGTTCCTTACCCAGACATTTGGAACAGATTGCAGCAAAGATGGCACGCAGAATTCGCTCCGGATGTGCTTCTCCGAAGTCCGCCGGGATCCTGCGTCAGCGTCGCCAGTGGATTGCTTTGCTTCACTCCACCCACGGACTGGCCGACAGCGGCACCCAGAGGCCAGACCTGTACCTATTTTCATTTCTGAAAGTCCTAGCAGGAGGCTGCATTTGCTTTATTTCCAGGACTTATTTTAGAATACAGTTGGTTTAGTACAAAGGCTGCAGGTCGTTATTTCTTCTTGACAAAATATCAATAATATGATCTTTCCACAAAATTTAAACCAAACGTTTTAACTTATTAAAATGCATAGCAGCTTAAAATACACATCCTTACAGAATTTTCCCTCTTGACATTTCCTTTGAAAGATGATATACCATTGAAGCTTCTGTTCCTTAAAAAAAACTTTTTACTCAAGAAATTATCCATTGTGAAACAAATTTTACATTGCAAAAAATAGAATTTTCACTTTAAATTCTATAATTAAAAAGTTTCACTATGAAAAGGTAAGAAATACTAATAAAAATGTAAAATCACCAGCGGCTGCATTATATAATTTATGATGTAAAGAATTTATATTCTATACCTATTCATACTTTTTATATATATGTATACTTTTCATCTTTTTTATTGTGGTAAAATATACCTAGACTTAAAATTTACCATTGTAACCATTTTAAGTGTACATTTCAATGGTATTAAATACATTCATAATGTAGTGTAACCATCACTACCATCCATTTCCATAATTATTTTCATCATATAAAACTGAAACCTACACCCATTAAATAACTCCTCATTCTCCCTTCACTCCATCCCCTTGCAAACACCATTCTACTTTCTGTCTCAATGATTTTGACCACTAAAAATACCTAATATAAAGTGGAATCATACAGCAATCTTTTTGTGACTGATTTATTTTACATAGCATAGTATCCTCAAGGTTCATCCATGTTGGGGGCATATGTCAGAATTCCCTTCCTTTTAAAGGCTGAATAATACTCCATTGCATGTAAATACCACAAATGCTTATCTATTCATCTGTTGATAGACATTTGTGTTACTTAAAACTTTTAGCTGTTGTGAAGAATGCTGCTAAGAACATGGGTGTATAAATATCTCTTCAAGATTCTGCTTCCCATCCTGTTGGAAATTGCTGGCTCATTTGGTAATTCTATTTTTAAGTTTTTGAGGAACCACCACACTGTTTTCCACAGTGGCTATACTATTTTACATTTCCACCAGCAGGGCAAAAGGATTTCAATTACTCCACATCCTCGCCAACATTTTTTATTTTCTGTTTTTCAATAATAGCCATCCAAGTGGGTGTGAGGTGTTATTTTATTGTTGTTTTGATTTGCATTTCCCCAATGATTAGCGATGTTGGGGAGGATCTTTTCATGTGGCTATTGGCCATTTATAATCCTTACAGAATTACACATATACTACTATATTCCTCCAAGTAATTTGTTCTTTGATGGGTATTATTATTCGTTGCCTCTGTAGACTGAATATCTATGTCCTCCTCTCCCGCCCCCCAATTCATATGTTGAAACCTAATACCCAATGTGATGGTATTAGGAGGTAAAGCTTTTGGGAAGTGATTAGGTCATGAGGGTGGAGTCTCAAGAATAGTATGAATGCCCTTGTAAAAGAGGTTGCGGAGGGCCCCCATACAACTTCTTCCAAATAACATTACAGTGAAAAGACTGCTGTCTATGAATATAGAGGCCTGTCCTCACCAGACACCAAATCTTCCAGTGTCTTTATCTTGGACTTCTCAGACTCCAGCACTGGAAATAAATTTTTGTTGTTTGCAAGCCACTTGATTTATGGTATTTTGGTATAGCAGCCCAAATGAACCAAGACAGTTGCCCATGCTCTCTCCTTTTTTTCTAACACTTTATTTATAGTTTAGGGGCCCAGTCTCTGAATACCTAAGGCAAAGCTGAAGCTATTCATAGCTATAGTAGGTTCTGAGAGCTCCAAACCAATAATGTTAATCTCATTCTACTCGTCAATGTCTAGTTAGGAATCTGGGCTTAAAATAATAAGCTTAGGTCAGGGCTTCTCAGTCTTGATATGACTTTGAGACAGATAACTCTGTTGTGGGGGATAAGAATACAGTATATTATAGACTATATAGCAGCATTCCTGGTCTCTACCCTCTAGATTCCAGTAAACTCTCCCCCTCATAGTTGTAACAATCAAAAATGCCTTCAGACATTACCAAACATCACATTTGAACCACCATATTATAGAACACATTATAAAATAAAGAGAACAAGTGTAGAATTGTCTTAAAGAGCATAATTTCAACTTCAAACTTAACATTTAAAAAAGCAAACTGGTGTCAGGCCATTTTAATTCCTCCCATGGTATACAGTCTACCTACAACAAAGAGGACATATTTGCACACACTATTAATAAACCCCTCTGCTCATAACAATTAACACTGTCCTTGACTAGAGAGGAAATGTGTATGAAATGAGTCTATCTCATTTTAAAATAACAAAAAGATGTATTTTCTCTCACAAATTATCATAGGAGTTAAGACTATATGTTCCTATTAGATAGATGGATTGGTTCATTCAATTAGCAAATATTTTCTGTATATCTCCCATGTTTTGGTGCTAAGTACTGGGACATGATGAGCAAGATAGAAGACTCCTGATTATCATGGAGTTTCCAATATGGGGTAAGAGAAGCAATAAAAACACAGAAATAAAGTGAATTTTTGAAATGTTAATCACATTAAAAAAATCCTCACCCAAGAATATTTTCCCCACCAGTTTTAGAGGGTGGAAGGGAGGGAGAGGAGGAGGAAGGCACATCATGTGAGAGAGCCACATTAATTGGTTGCTTCCTGCATGCACCAGACAAGGGCGGGGCTAGAACCTGCAACCCAGGTAATGGAACCTGCCACCCTTTAGTGCACCGGCAGACGCTCTAACCACTTAGCAACACCAGCCAGGACTATTAATCACATTTTTAAGAGCATTCTCTAAATTTTAGATGTAGTGGTTAATATTTTACAGGATAGAAATAAAATTTTTAATGACCTTGATGCTCTATCAAACTGATTCCATTAAAAAATAAATGGAAATGAGTAGAAATAAGTGGAAAGTGTTACATAATGAGGCTTAAATATTATAGATACATGTTGATGAATACCTTACTACATACAGAAGAGACAAGCAGAAAAAATTATCAAAATATTAGAGGTGGAATGAACAAAAATCCTAAGTAATTTAAAAAGTACTGGCAACCATTTGTCTATCAAACAACTCTGTCTAAAATGAACACGTGCCTCTAGAAAAATATTCCTTTGTTTACATTTGTATCTACGTCAAACATTAAAAAGAGGAGTCACTCTTGTTCCCTTGGGATCCTTCAAAACAGACCCTGGAGGCATGGGTCCACTCCATTCATTTTCATAATCAATGTTATGACAGAATTATATGGTGAGCAGCACGTCCTCTTCACTCCACTGACTTGCATACTTTGAAATGCACTGCACGGTTAGTCCTAAATTCTTCTCTCAGCTCCCAAGTGGACATATACCCTGGAGAACATCCGAGATGTTTCCAAAAGCAAAGACCCTTTCCGCATGGATGCGCTGTATCCCACAATCACCCGGAAGCCGAGGAGATGCCCCGCCCCGCGGCGATCGGATACGAGCTCTGGCTTAGCGGCGGCGAGCGGCGGGTGTGGGAGGATCTATGTCTTTTTTGGAACGGTGTCTAAATATAAACAATAACTCCTTCAGTTACTCCCTCCGTAGGAAGACAAGTTCTCGCGAGAAGGCAGCATTTTGCCAGCTAGCGTAGCTGCGCCTGCGCGCTCTGAGGCGCCCCGCACTTCCGCCTGAACCGCGCTGTCACTCAAAGCCGTCTCCCGCCCCGCGCGGTGACGTAGCGCCTTCTTCTCCGCTTGTTTGCAGCCCCGGAGCGAGGTCTGCGGAGCCGCGGAGCCGCGGTGCTGCCGAGTCTGGCACTTAGAGCGGCGCATCTCAGCGAGGTTTCGCGCTGCGCCCCCGCCCCGACCATTCACTGGTGATCGGTACCGGGTCGCTTTGCCAAGAGTCCGGAGAAACAAAGGAATCGGGGCGGAGAGACGGTCGGCTCCCAGCCGCTTGCTCCGAGCGGCTTCCTCTTCCGCTCGCTCCGAATCGGAGGAGCTGGATTTATAATCGTCACTGGATTGTAAGTATCCGAGGCGAAGAGAGCTCACTGCGCCCCGCTTTTTGACTGCCTTTGTTCCGGGAAAGTGGGGATTGGGGGTGTCAGCTGGGGCCGTAGCTTTCTGTGCTGCAAACCATTCTGCAGAAGCCACCATTTGCTTTCCTGCTCGCTAGCTCTCTGCGTTGTCCGGCAGCGGCATCTAGAGGTTGGAACGTGGCATCGCAGCTAATATATTTAAATGGACCTAACTGAATAAGCCATTCAGTGTCAGTCACTACGCTTTGAGCCACAGCATATTTAAAAAGACTTGGTGCTTAATTTAAAGTTAAGAAAAACAGACGCTTAGCTGCTGTAATACTTAAATATTTCAACTAACTGGTCTTTCTGTTGCAATAGCTGGAACTTTTTAGTGCAGCAAGTGGCTATCAGAGAAGTGACTCACAAAGAAATAAAGATGAGTAAGAGCAAAGATGATGCTCCTCATGAACTAGAGAGCCAGTTTATCTTACGGCTACCTCCGGAATATGCCTCTACTGTGAGGCGGGCAGTACAGTCTGGCCATGTCAATCTGAAAGACAGACTGACAATAGAGTTACACCCAGATGGGCGCCATGGAATTGTCAGAGTGGACCGGGTCCCACTGGCCTCAAAATTGGTAGATCTGCCTTGTGTTATGGAAAGTTTGAAAACCATTGATAAGAAAACCTTTTACAAGACAGCTGATATCTGTCAGATGCTTGTATCTACAGTTGATGGCGATCTCTATCCTCCGGTGGAGGAGCCAGTTGCAGCTGCTGCAACGGCTGCAGCTGCTGCAGCTGCTGATCCCAAAGCAAGCAAAAAAAAGGATAAGGACAAAGAGAAAAAGTTTATATGGAACCATGGAATCACTCTGCCTCTAAAAAATGTCAGAAAGAGAAGGTTCCGGAAGACGGCAAAGAAGAAATATATTGAATCTCCAGATGTGGAAAAAGAAGTGAAGCGTTTGCTGAGTACAGATGCTGAAGCCGTCAGTACTCGTTGGGAGATAATTGCTGAAGATGAAACAAAAGAAACAGAAAATCAAGGCCTTGATATCTCTTCTCCAGGAATGTCAGGCCACAGGCAAGGCCATGACTCACTAGAACATGATGAGCTTCGGGAGATTTTCAATGACCTCAGCAGCAGCAGTGAAGATGAAGATGAGACACAGCATCAAGATGAGGAAGATATAAACATCATCGACACTGAAGAAGATCTGGAAAGACAGCTACAGGACAAGCTAAATACATCAGATGAACAGCACCAAGAAAATGAGGGGACCAATCAGCTGGTTATGGGAATTCAGAAACAGATTGATAACCTAAAAGGCAAGCTCCAAGAGACCCAGGATAGGGCAAAACGACAGGAAGACCTCATCATGAAAGTGGAAAACCTGGCCCTCAAGAACAGATTTCAGGCTGTGCTGGATGAACTCAAGCAAAAGGAAGAGAGAGAAAAGGAGCAGCTCAGTTCTTTGCAAGAAGAGCTAGAATCACTCCTGGAAAAGTAATGAGTTTTGATGCTTCATATCATTCTGTAGCGTGGTCGGCATTGGGAGAAAAATTTTGGCTTCATCACCTGGACTAAATGTAACTTTTCAGTAATTTCCAACTCCTCTGCTGCCTTCTGTTGAATTTGTCTTACAGCTCTAAATGTGAATTTCTATTTCACTTGTCTCAGAACTTGGCTAGGCGTTTATTCTGTAGAAAGTAGTAATGTATGACAGATAAGTGTAGAAAAGTTGTAAGATTAGTGGAATTAACAGTTCAACTTCAGTAATCACAACTTCACCGCTGGACTTTGCTGCTGTTTCTCCATTTGCCAGAAGCTGCTGTTGCTAGTTTGTGAAGCCATATGAGATGAATAAGAAAAATAGTCTAGAGGCAGTGAAGCTAATTTGCGTATGTTTTCCCACGCAGTATTTTTCTATATGTAGAGTTGCAAATCATTTTGTAAAGTTTAACAATAAAACTAGTTTTCACCTCATAACGTGTCTTGTTCTTTTAGGGGTAGTTGGTGTCAGATCCTCTTGTGAAATGGGCTGTTGGTGGGGTTTAATGACGGAGCAATTTGATCCTGTTTTGTAGGGAAAGAAGCTGTTATGTTGGGTTTTAAGAAAAAGATAAATACAGTAGGTGCAAAAATTGGGAAATGTCATCTTTGTATTTTGTTAAGTTTCTAATCCACCTGCTCCATTTGGAGGTGTAGCACCTTCCTAATTTTTGTACATGAAAGTCTTTTTTAATGCTTGTGTGTGTTTAAAGCACTGCACTCACCTGATTAATATATTAGGAACAAAGTGAGGGCTTTCAGGTACTGTTGAAAGAATCATTCCATTAAGTTGGATTAAGATATTTCTAAATATTTTCCACTTACTTTCTGTAATTATTTAATATTCTGAAACCCAAGGTGATTTGTCCATGCCAGTTCATCAAAATTATTCATAAAGTCAGTACATAGTCTGATATTTCAAAATTTCTTACACATAATTTTTATATTTTTTACATGTGCTAGAGATTCTAATCTAATGCCTCACACTTGAGCTATTTGGAAGAATCAGTGATAAAATTTATAAAATGCAGAGTTGCCTGCAATTCATTCTGACAGCTTATAAGGAAAATCTTTGGTTTGAAAATATTAGCCTCATGAAGTGCAAACATTTAAAGCCCATTTTAGTTATGTATTTAACAGAAAAACATTGCTGGTGAAATGGTAAATAAATTTTTCAGACCTCTCAACTCTACAATCACACATGCTGATAATTGAAGACCTCACAAGGCTGACTTCTCTCATGTTATCTGATCATATTTCTCTTACCAAAATGTTTTCATGATTTTAATATTTCAGTAGAGAATATGGAGCCTTAAACAATGTTTCTCTCAGTATTGAGGCTCTGGATTATTTCTTGAGGTTTGCAAATAATAAGAAGCAAATTTTCTTAATACATGATGGTGGTTGGTAACAAATTTTGTTTTAGTATATTGGATGTTTTGCCATAAGAGGGACCCCCTGAAAAGCTCTCACCTTATTTGGCTTTACAGTAGATCATTTATCAAAATAATTTATTCTTATGAAGACCTTAACAGCAATAATAGTTAATTTCCATTAATCATGGAAAGGAGCAATGCAGCATGCAAAAAAAAAAAAAAAAAATTAGCTATTTCATGACCTCCATTTCAGTTAGCTCTGCTGATTTTCAAATCCATATTTCTAAACCTGATGTCTTCTGAACTTTAGGTTTGATATAATCAGCTGTGTATTGGAAACATAAGTGTTGCGTCAGGCATCTCAATTCTAAATGTTCAAAATGAGCACATTATTTCTTTTTAAAAGCCTGCTCTTCCTCCTGTGTTTCATGACTCAGTGAAAATAAATGGCACTACCACCCACCCCAGTTGCTGAAGCTAGAAATTTAACCCATAATCTTTGACTACTCCCCCTCACTACTGATCCTACTTTCTAAAAAGCTCATCAGTCAGTCACTCTACTTCATTCCCTCTGCCACTCTTCTAGTATAAGCCATTATCATTTGCCTAGCAAATGGCAGTAGCTTCCTAACTGTGTGTTTATATAAACTTACCATCCAACTTAGTATTTTGACTAGGGCACCAATATGATCTTTCCAAGATATATTTGATCATGGCACTTCCATACTTACAACCATTCAGTGGTACATATTATTTTAGGATTAAGTTTATATATTTTAAATACATAGGATTATGGGTGCTCCAATTACTTTTCAGCCTCATCTCACCACATCCTCTCACTGTTTTCAGCCCATACTGAGCTTACTTACATTTTCCCAAGGAGTTTAATTACTCCTCTTCCTCTTCCTGGGCCTTAGAGCTTTTTAACAAACTGTTCACTCAACTTAGAAGACTCTTCCCTTTATTTGGCCATTTCCTACTTAAACCTCTGACTCAACCTAAATATCACTGACTCCAGCAAGTCTTTCTTGATCTCTATCTAGGTTAAGCAATTATATTAAGGCTTTGCCCAAGCTCTGTGTTTCCCTATTATTCAACAAACTAGGGGCCCAGTGCACAAAAATTTGTGCACTCGGGGGGTGGGGGTCCCTCAGCCCGGCCTATGCCCTCTTGCAGTCTGAGACACCTCGGGGGAGATGTCCACCTGCTGGCATGCCTGGCCAGCCTGGGTGAGGGGTTGAGAGCCATTTTCAGGCTGCCCACAGCCCCTTCAGGGTTCGTGCACTGGGGGGTGGGAGGGCTGGTGAGTGCAGGCCTGGACGTTTCCCACTGGAGGGCCCATGATTGCACACGCCTGGTGGGCCCCCACTGCTGAGGAGACACACCTGGCGCAGAGCTGGGTGGTGAGCCAGGGGCGGACGCTAGTGCAGGATCCCTTGGTGGGGCCCTGCTGCTGAGCGAACACACCCGGGGTGGAGCCGGGCAGCAGACTGGCTTCGTATTCTCCACACTGTGCAGCAGACGCTCCTGCATGCCCCCGAGGAGGCTCCTGGGGCAGAGCCAGGCAGCAGACCCAGATGGCTGCTCCTGCAAGCCCTGTGGAGGACTCGCGCTCCCGCACGCCTGGTGGAGGCCCCCAGGGGGTGGAGACAGGCAGTGGACCCGGGACTGGTGCTCCTGGACGCTCCGAGGAGGCCCCAGGCCAGACCCCCCCTCCCACTGAGCTGACACACCTGGCACAGTATGCTGGGCCGCAGAGGCTCCCAGTGCAGATCCGCCCTGCCAGCCTCCATCTTGGCTGGGTTAATTTGCATACAGCTGCTCTTATTGGCTGGTGGGCGTGGCCGTGAGCAGAGGCTCAGCCAGCCTACGCAGGCAGTTGCAACAGAAGACTTTGGTTTGCTCTAGCTCCATAGCTGCTGGCCTCCAACTTGGCTGGGTTAATTTGCATACAGCTGCTCTTATTGGCTGGTGGGCGTGGCCGTGAGCAGAGGCTCAGCCAGCCTATGCAGGCAGTTGCAACAGAAGCCTCTGGTTTGCTCTAGATCCATGGCTGCTGGCCTCCATCTTGGCTGGGCTAATTTGCATACAGCCACTTTGGTTGGCTGGAAGGCGTGGCTTGGGTAACGGTCAATTTGCATATTACTCTTTTATTATATTAGATATTTATTGTGCCAAGCAGTACCAGGCACTGTATATGAAATCCTGAACTAAACCTTTAGTGTCTAATCTTTTGCGCTCTATACTAGTATTCTGGGAAAATGATCTGTCATGCATTTATCACACTAAAATATAAATTACCTGTTGCTCATATCCTCACTAGGCTGTAAATTCCCTGAGTAGACACTCTGGCTTGTTAGTCACTAAACTTACTAAATAGTGAAGAGATTAAAATCTCAGGGTCAGGAGATGTAGTGCCTGGGTCTGTGTCCTAGCTCAGTGATCTATTGTATTATCTTGGGCAAGTAACGATCTGTTTGCTTCAATTTTTTCATCTCTAATATGGAGGTGATAATATTACCTGCCACAGAGCTGTTGAGTTTTGGCTGTTGGCTATTGAGTTGATACATATAAAGGACTCAGAATAATGCCTGGAATATAGTAAACAATAAAAAGCAAACTATTATTGCCTATTTACTAAGGCCGGAACATAACGGGGATTAAATAATTGAATTAAAGAGTTAACAAAACAGTAGAAAAATAGCTGTTTAAAGTGTGGTTGACTGATTTCAAATTAAGGATCCTAAATCAAACTTTGTAAGTTAGAGCGAAAATAGGGTTTGCATCAAATATACCTGCAGCATAAATATATCAACTCCTGTGACTTTATTTTTTATTGATTTATTTATGGCTTGGCTTTGCATTAAAATTAAAAACGCCACAATGAAGTGTAATTATCTGATACATAAAGTTCAAACAAGAAAGACTTAACTAAAGAAGATCGGGCTCCATTTCCCTTCAAATAAATGCAGAGTTATAAAGCAAACACTACTTTTCTCACAGCCCCATTGGCTAATGAGTGTGGGTGTGGTTGGGCTACAGTTTTCAATATTTCTGGGTTCGTGAACAAAAGTTATGAAGAAATCTTTAAAAATTCATGATTTAAAATATTACAGAAATAAAAAATGACTCACTGAAAACATTCAAACAATGCAGAAATTTTACACAACCAAAAAGTCCCTTTCACCCCAACTTTCTAGGGTAAACACTATTTTGATATGTATCATTCCAGGTCTTTATTTGGCATTCAATTAATTGTATACAAACGTGTAGTTCTGTAAAGCAAAAGAAAAATATGATTTTGTTAGAGACATGATTCTAAAACTTTTCTCACTCAAAAATACAATATGAACATCCCTCCTTACTAGCTTGTATAGACCTTTTTTTTTTTTCTCCATGATATAGATATTTTCTTAATTTTATCCACTCCCCTACTGCTGGTCATTTAGGCTGTTTCACTTTAAATTTGCTATTACACAGAATGCTGCAATAAACATTCATGGCCTCTGTTTCTATAGATGACATCTATATCTATAGATTAGGTAAATGGGATCAGTATTCCATTTAAATGTCATAAAGCCTAATATTTCAAATCTAGAGAGCAACTGTTTGAGATGAAAAATTTAGGTAAATTATAACAATTCATGTGTCTCAAGGACTATATCTTAAACTCTGGTTTTTGTTTTATTATCCAGTAAGAATTCTATGTGAAAACATAGAGGCCAGAAAGATTGCTCTAACTGTTACCCTAACCAGTTTGGCTCGGTGGATAGAGCATCGGCCTGCGGACTCAAGGGTCCCCAAGTTCGATTCCTGTCAAGAGCATGTACCTTGGTTGCGGGTGCGTCCCCAGTGGGGGGTGTGTGGGAGGTAGCTGATCAATGTTTCTCTCTCATCTATCCCACTCCCTTCCTCTCTGTAAAAAATCAATGAAATACATTTTTTTAAAAAGATTGCTCACTGCTTAGCAGCCATACTGGCCTTCTTTCTGTACTTCAAGTATCTGACCACAGAGCTTTATTGAGCATTTATAGTTCCCCTTTCCTGGAACAGTCTCCAGATATTTTCATGGCCAGCTTTTTGTCTTTCAAGCTTCAGCTCAAACCTCACTTTCTCTGGTAATCCTATCTGGCCATTCAGTCTAATTGCTAGAGAGCATATGATTTGGATGTTCTCATCTTGTCAAGAATCTTTACCGAAAGGTGGGGAGTTTCTTTCCCATTATTTTCTGGTTTTTATGCATGGAAGGACATGTGCTTAAATTTGAAACAAGAGCATCATCATTTTGGTTAGTTAGAATCAGGAAAAAATAGCTTTCAAGATTGCTTATTGTCTTGGGCAATGCTTAATATATGCTGGGGCCTGTTCTCTCCAAGTCCAGCTATTTAGTGGAACTTAATCTCCATCTCTACTATTTGTGCAGCAGCTATATCTGACAATTCAATGAAGACACAGACCATTTCCTTATTAATGCCCCTGTGATGCCTGGCCTTTGCTAATTTGGTTTCTCCAAAACATACATGAACTTAATGCAAAAGCAGTTGATGATTTACTGCATTAGCCTGCGGCTCTTGTGTTTGTAAAAAAAACCAAACAAACCCCAATTAAAAACAATGAACTAGGTGTAATTAATTGAAAATCAGTGGCCATTACTAAAATATTGAATGCACTTCTAGATAATTTGATAGGGCCTCCTCAATAATTATTAAAATATACTTTTTTCTCCCTGTCTTTCCTGAGGGTCATACCAAAACATTAAAACATTTCTTAAATATCACGTGAAGGGTTTAAAAATATTTTTGTCTAAAATGGCAGATTGTTCTCACATATCTCTTCTCTATAAAAAAAAATCTTGCCAAAATAACTAACCCCCAAGGTTATGAGAATAAGAGATGAGACACCATTAAATGATAGATGCCAAACCATTTTCAGAAGGCCAAAGCAGATGAATATATGATAAATTAATTCAGAGATCAGAGAAGGTTACATGGTAAATGTCTGTAATGGGGTATACCAAAGAGAAACAAACCCACTTGATATAGAACCTGTGAGAGGCTCAATTTTTACAAGCAGAGGTCTCCAAGGAAGCGGGAAAGGTGGAAACCTGGGATTCATTAAAGTCTGTGCTCAGAGCTGTTGTATAGCCAAGATCCTTAACCCACCTTGGGACTCCAGATGACTCTCCCTTCGCCATCCTACAGATGTAAAGTTTATTTTCTTTAATTTTAATTTTTGTATTTATTTTGGAAAGTTCTTATCTCCTGGGTAAATTAAAGCAAAGTCTCAAAGTCAGAGAAAGGCACAGATGCAGGTTGGGATGTATAGCATCAAACACGGGAATTATGTGAAAATCTATATCCATTGCTGCAGGAATGCCACCCCTACTCCCCCATCTTGGCCTCATTAAATCAGTATCCAAAGGCTACTGTATCCCTCCCCTCCAACCCACGCCCACACACGGAGTCAGTCAGAAGATTTTTCTCTGAAGAAGCCATGTGGTTCCTGAGAAAAAGAAATCTAAATGCTGACATCTGGGCATTCTCCAAGAAAAGGCCGGGTCACACTATCTAGGACAAGCAATCTACCTGTTGACAAACTACCCATACACAATCTGACAGCCCAAGATAATCGGACAAGGAACGCTTTCTAGATGGAAGAGAACATTTCAGTGTACGTTCTGCCCTTTCCCCCATTTCGTTTTTAACCCCCAAAGTGAAATCCCAACTAGGCCTTGGCCTGTAAATCTTAAAGAGAACACATTCTAACGTTGGGCTCATGAGCGTCCGAGAAGGAAGAGTGTGTCCTGACCGCGCTACCCTCACGGACGTCCCAAACCTCGTCTCACCTTGGGAGCAAGTGCGTTATTTGTATCCTGAATTTATGTGGCCCCTGCCACACAAATGGCTCCTCAAGAAACTTAGCAAGCAGAGACAGCTGGAACCACCCAGCCTTTAACTATCAATTATATAAATATCTTCAGCAATTACATAATCATCCCTTTTGGGAGCCGATTGTAAAATGCCATGTCCTGCCTCAAGAAATGTAGAGAAAAACCCAGTCCCACCCGCTCTCCAGGCTCTAGCCCCATGCCCCCCGCGGTATCGCCACGGAAGAGCCCTTCCTTCTCCGGCTCCGCAGACCGGAGCGCCCCCGCCCGCCTCGGGTCCCCTCCGGCGCCCCCGGGACCACTGAGGGCTGCGGGCCGGTCGCCCTTCTCTCCGCAGAGACAGCTCAAGGTTTCCCAGGGCGGACCCAGGCCAAAGCAGAGGTCGATGGTTCTGTAAGCTGCCGCCCGCCCCCCGCGGTTTGTTGGTCTTTCCAACTGCGATCTGTTCGCGCAGATGGACCCTTAGGCTCCCGCTCAGTTTCTCGCTGGAGGAAAGTAACCCCCGCCCCGGCCCCCCGCCCCCAGTCCGCGCGCAGGGACAGCGGCGCGCAGTCCGGTCCCGGCCAGGACTCACCGCACGGCTGTCCGTTGTTCTCACGCAAGGGTTTGCGCCTTCCGTGCGCTCCGCGCGCGCCCGCGCCCAGACGGCGGTTGCGGGGCTGGGTCCGCAGGGCGCGGGCGAGCCTCGTGCGGGGCCGCGGGAGCCGCGGGACCCCGGCGCTGGAGGCGGCCCGGGGCCTGGCCGGGGGCTGAGCGGCGATTCCCGCCGCCGCCCAGCGCTCGTCCCGAGGAGGAGGCGGCGGCCCGGGGGCTCCCGCACGGCTCCGGGGAGTCGCCTGCCGCCGCGGAGACCAGCGCGCGAACATGAGTTTCAACCCCGTCATCCAAGCGGCCATCGACCTCACGTCGGGGGCCCTCGGGGGCACCGCGTGTGTCCTGACCGGGCAGCCCTTCGACACCGTGAAAGTGAAGATGCAGACGTTCCCCGGCCTGTACCACGGCTTCGCCGACTGCTGCCGCCAGACATACGCGCAGGTGGGCCTGCGCGGCTTCTACAGGGGCACCGGGCCCGCGCTCATGGCCTACGTCGCCGAGAACTCCGTCCTCTTCATGTGCTACGGCTTCTGCCAACAGCTGGTGAAGAAACTGGTGGGACTGGACAAGCAGGACAAGCTGAGTGACCTGCAGACCGCGACCGCCGGCTCCTTGGCGTCCGGGTTCGCGGCGCTGGCCCTGTGCCCCACGGAGCTGGTGAAGTGCCGGCTGCAGGCCATGCACGAACTGGAGAAGTCGGGGAAGATCATCCAGAGCCACCACACGGTCTGGTCCGTGGTGAAGGGCATCCTGAGACAGGATGGCCCCTGGGGCTTCTATCATGGCTTCTCCAGCACGCTCCTTCAAGAAGTGCCTGGCTACTTCTTCTTCTTTGGCGGCTATGAACTGAGCCGAACGGTCTTGGCCTCGGGGAGATCAAAAGACGAACTGGGCCCCGCCCATTTGATGTTTAGTGGTGGCATTGCTGGGATTTGCCTGTGGCTTGTCATATTCCCAGTGGACTGTATCAAATCCCGAATTCAGGTTCTTTCCATGCAGGGAAAACAGGCGGGCTTTGTCGGAACTCTTGTAAGTATTGTGGAAAGTGAGGGGGTAGCAGCCTTGTATTCTGGACTGACAGCTACGATGATTCGAGCGCTACCTGCCAATGGGTCACTGTTTTTGGTTTATGAATACAGCAGGAGGGCGCTGATGAGCCAGTGGGAAGCATACTGAAGTGTCTTTGGTGAACCCGCATTCACATACATACCTTTGAGGACTATGGTATACCTCAGGGTCTCATGGAGTACTGGACTAAAGTAAGATTATTTTTTTACGTCATGGAAATTTTGTTTGTATCTTCTTCTACCCTATACCTGAAACTTTGTGGAAGAACCTCTGTTTTTCATCATATAATTTCTGCCCGTAATTGTAATGAAATAGAAAAGTTGCTGCTTTTGTGTTTTGTGGGATATACAGAGTGAGTGGGTGGCCCTTATCTACCTAATTGGAAAGGCTAAAGATAGTTATATCACAGCCTTTTCGCAAACCTATGAATGTACGGACAGTTTAGCTGGTTATGTATTGTGAGTGAAACACAGTTTGGTTCCCTGTTTAATGTCATAGCACCGGAAAAAC
>PVJC01035703.1:0-18113 GCA_004026665.1 Murina feae
AGGGGCGCAGCTTCACTTTCGCTCCTGCCGCAATGGAAAGGGCTGTTTACTCAGGTCCGTGAGTGGCGGCCGCCATGTTGGCTGGGCTAATTTGCATACAGCCGCTCTGATTGGCTGGTGGGCGTGGCTTACCCTGTCTCGGAGAAACGGTTAATTTTAATATTTCGCTTTTATTAGTTTAGACTAGAGGCCCAGTGCATGAAATTCGTGCACTGGGCGTGGGTTCCCTCATCCCAACCTGAACCCTCTCTGGGATCCCTCGGGGGATGTCCGACTGCCAGTTTAGCCTAAACCGGCAGTCAGACATCTCTCACAAATTGGGACTACTGGCTCCCAACCACTCACCTGACTGCCTATCTGATTGCCCCTAACCACTTCTGCCTGCCATCTGGATCACCCCCTAATCATTCTCCTGCCAGCCTGACCGATGCCTAACTATTCCCTGCCGGCCTGATCACCCCTAACTGCCCTCCCCTGCATATTCCCTCTTTATTAGATAGGGTTTTTTCTTTAACATATTGGACACTATACCTGCCGTGGTCTTGACAAACCAGTAAAAATGTAAATGCAAACTAAAAGTGGCATAAAATAAACTCCTTAAATAGGAATTTCATGAGATCTTGGAAAGGTGATATAATGTGGGTGTTTCTTCCTTTTTTCCTTCTCTTTCTTTTTCTTGATGTTTCATCTTTTGTCCTTTTTTTCTTTTCTTCTTTTACTCCTCTTATGTCCTCTCTTTCTCTTAACTTTTCTATTGGTAGAATCATCAGTACTTGAATCTGTCTCGCTTCCAGAAGGCGAAGAAGACGGAAACACACTGTCATCTGAAGAAAAAGGTGATCTATGTTGGGATTGGTGGTGTTTCTGGTTTAGCTCTTTTCCCAGTTTCTTTGTCATTTCTGCTGGCCTTGGCATTTTCAGGACTTGTGCGTGGGCACTTCTTATTTATGTCTGAAAAACCTGCCTGCCTTGGTGAAAACTGTAAGGGAAAAGGCCTACCTGGGTGGGCTCAAGCCCTGCCCCAGGTGCTGAGGAACCAGGGCGGGGAGCACTCACACTGCCCCTGTGGAGACCTTCAGACAACCTGGTACTCTCTAGTAATGTAACTGCAATCTAGCAGTTTGCCTTCAGAAATTAGTTGTAAGTTACTTCTGATGTGAAACCTACTTCAGAAATTTCCTTTGTGGTTTGTAAAGATTTTAAACAAAACCCATTTACTTCCCTAACCCTGTCATAAGTTTCTGCCCAATGTGAGAAGTTTGCTGGGCAGCTTTGCCCAGATACCCCTGTCCCCACTCCAATCACTGGGCTGAGGGCAAGGAAAATTCTGAGGCTGACTCCCTGCAGTTGCCAGTGGGGCAGGATCACTCACCCAGGATGCTTCCTAGGCTGAGACCCTGAGGCTGCAGGTGTGTGTCAGGGGGGTCACTGCTGGGGATGCACAAGGTTCCAAGGCTGCTGGGAGGGGATCTCTCCTTGGGGGCATGGGCACTTCCTAAACTGAGTCCCCCAGGCTGCTGCTGGGAGGGGATTGTTCCCTGGGAACCTGGGTGTTTCCAGACTGAGTCCCTGAGGCTGCAGGTGTGTGTGTGGGGGGTCACTCTGTGACAAATGAATTTGTTTTTGTGTTTTTATAAAAGGTCGGGAGGGCCTCTGGGCAGCATTGAGTCAGGCCGCTCATGCTGCAAACTCTCAGTGCTGCCCTCTCCCCTGGACTGGGGGATTCTGGAGTGGCTGAGAGGGACTGGACGCCGTCATCTTGTGGCTATGGGTGCCGCCATTTTTGTCCCACAGTGATTGTTAATTTGCATATTACTCTTTTATTAGATAGGAGGATAATTTCAATTCTTATATTATTTCTGCATTTTAGAGAATTTTGTAAAGAACAAATATCTTTATCAATTAGTTTGTTTCCATGAAAAGAATTTTATCAGGAAAGATAGATTCAATATGTTTGTTCAGGAAAGATAGGATGCTTAATTCCTACAATATATGTATGTTTGCAGAATAATGAGTCGATTCTCTGAGACAGGGAACTGAAGTTATATTTAATTTTTCTTTCAGTATCATTATAAATGCAAGAATTTTAACACACAGGGGTGGGCAAAAGTAGGTTTATAATTGTGAGTATGCAAAACACAGAGATTATTGGTGTATTCTTATTTATTAATTATTGCATTGTTTTTATTATAATTGTAAACCTACTTTTGCTTACCTCTGTATTTGATGTTTAAATTCATTTCTCTCCTTGCTCTTTCAATGGTCAAAACCTTCACTTTTCAAAGTTGGCTTCTAGAACATTTCAAAAAATCCTAGAGATCTTAGCTCCCTTTCTTTCAGCGAAATAGGACTTTTTAGACTTGCCTTACAGAATTTTTGCTCCAAGTCTGGGGTAACTTGCTTTTCTAGGGAACATTATCTCGTTTGTTACACGTGGTATTCAGAGAACACATTACAAGTGCTGGGTGTATTCACTGCTACATGATTGGCTTTCAGAGGACAAACCTAGCAGCAACTCTGTTGATTTTGTTTCTAAAAATTAATAATACATTCATAGTGTTACTTGTGATTCAGATGTAAGATTAAAGGATTTTTTATTTTAAATAAGTGGTTACTCCTCACCCATCTCATTTTGGTTGCATTATTTCTAGAATTAGTATTAGAGAAAAATAACAGCCACTGTTGGGGACATGATACTGGTGGGCTCAGGGGTTGAATGTTGACCCATGCACCATGAGGTCACCCTTTGATTCCTAATCAGGGTACATTCTACATTTGTGGGCTCCATCTCTATTGGATATGGGTGTTGCAGAAGGCGGCTGATTGATATTTCTCTCTCATTGATTTTTCGATCTCTCATTTCCTCTCCCTTACTTTCTCTCTAAAATCAATGAAAACATTTTTCTTTAAAGTTGTTACTTCTGTAATTCTTTTATTCTTAATGGTGGAGACAGACAATTCAGAAGACCCTAGCAAAGTATTACATTTTGCTTAATTAATGATTACCCTTTGTATTAGAAGTAGAAATATAATCTAATTCTTGAAGGTGCTTATAGTTTTCTTTTAATCACACATTAAGTCTTTTCAACTCTTCTTATATAAAATACTTTTTTTTCAGAAATAACACTCTCTTCTATCTAATATTTTATGACAAGAGAGTCAGTCAATTAAACATGATTGTGCCACCTTTAATCTTTTAAATCCTACAAAAATAAGTATTTCATTTGGATATCATTATCATTTTAGACTCATAAGGGCCAAGCAAACCTCTCATAATGATGACAGAATTTCTGCTAATTATCTAAAAAAAACTGTAATGAATAGTCTTACAACAATTTATCTTAAATTTCTTTCTGAGTAATTATCATGTGATTCACTAAGAGGAAGAGGAAAAAGAGAAGACATTTTTTATCATATCCCATTGTCATTTACTTCTTGAGATATTTAGTCATAACATAAATTATTTTAATGTGGATATTTAATTTAATGAAATGAAAATTGTAATGATGACAAATGCATAAGATTTTAACTGCAAGTAATAAAACTCAACAAAAAAACTTTTATTAAAGTATGTAAATCGCCATCTTGAATGATAATACCATGGAAAATTGTGACATTACTTCACGATTAGAAACACTCACTCTATAATTTGCATGAGTGTGCTGTCAAATAAGGTGGTATCGCTTATTGTAGATAATACAGAAAATAAATTACAAAGAAATTTTTCCTCTTTAAAGTTAAATATGTTGCTATATATTAACTGTCAATAGTCAAAACCATAGAGAAATATTTTCAAAGTAAAAAAATGTCAAATATTGAATATAAAATTAATATTATATTAAATATATGTATTGGGAGTTAAGCAACCAATATATTGACACATATTGACCCATTGGATATAAATCTCAGTTTCCCACACATCTAAATTTTGTCTGTGTCTAAATAACAATGAGTTTCCTGGACTAATAGAAACAGATTTGGGGTAGTAGGAAGGAATAGGCCAGGAAATGGGCCAAGATAACTTTCCAACATTTATGATGCTTTTTCTGTTACTCTGAAGGCCATAAAAATAACTTTTGATACTTAAAATAATTAAACTCATAGAGACTGAGACTAGAATGATAGCTTCCAAGGGCTGTGGCAAAGGGGAAATGGAAAGTGCTATTCAATGGGTATGGGTATGAAACTTCAGGTATAGGAGATGAATACTTTATAGGGACCTGCTATAGAACAGCATGCCTATAGTTAACAAAGCCATATTGTACAACTCAAAGCTTATTAAGAGGGTAGGCTCATGTTACATGCTCTTATAACAAACAACCTCGATGTAGTCCCATCTTGGAGAGCTAAGCTTGGGTCAAGAAGGCTGTTTGGTCCCAGTGCTGTGTGTCCTCAATCTACAGGTCTTGCACTACAGCTGGTGCTTTTCACTTTATACCTTGTATTTTTTCTCTTAACTTACTTGTTGAGATCAGTCTCCTCAAGACCACAAATAGCTCCCCTCTCTTCAGTTATCTAAAACTTCTGTCTTACTCCCAAATTTCTTTTCATACTCTATTTGAATCCTGCTCTTAGCAATTTTCCCTCAAGAGTAAGGCTCTGTCCCTTGGGATCAGAGAAGGAAGCCCACACCTAGCAGAAGGGCTAAAATGAAAGACATGCATTCTTGGTGTTGTCTAGCATGTGGAACAAGCAAGCTTGCATGCACTGTAAGTTATAATAATGGCATCAGAAAACTCTCTGGAAGCATCAAAGACTCCTGGTCATGTGCATGGCTAGTGATTCTACTCCTCACCCGTATCGTTTCGGATACCCGGCAGAAATCCATTTATTTGTTCCCAAAATGATTCGCACAAGAATGTGTATAGCAGCACTATTCCTAATAGTTCACAAAACTAGAAATCACCAAAATGTCCATCAATATTAAAATGGATATATTGTAGTACATAAAACCAATAGAAGATAGCAATCAATAATTTTGAACGCATTCAATAATGTGGGAGATCTCTTAAACAAAATTTTGGGCAAAAGAAAGCAGGCCCAAAAGAGTAGACCCTCTATGACCCAATTTACATAAATTTTAAAACAGCAAAAGTAATATCTGGTGTTAGAAGTCAAAATAGCAGTTGCCATTGCAAAAATGTTATTTTATTTCTTGATCTTGACACTGATTGTGTGTTGATTCTGAAAATGTAGTCCTCTGTCCATGTATAATCTTTAAATGATATTTCCATAAAAATTTTACTTAAAAATAAAAATAATAAACAGGGAGCTGGTTATGGTCATAGTATGGCTAAATGGTAAAATCTGTTTGATATTGGTAAAAAAAAAAAGCATATTTCCACTGTGCTGGGGATACAGGGAAAAAAATTGAGGCTGCTTCTATAGTCCTGGAGTAACTGGAAGCAATATAATTACTTTTTAAAGTTTGAACATATTCTTTGGATGCATGCAGAATCTACTCTTGGGAAATGTTTATTTGTGGAGGTCACGTGTTCATTACTTTGGGCCAAAATCCATTGCACTTTTGGTATTATTTAATAAGAGTATTGCTTTTATGTTGAGAAAGGTTGGACATTGCTAATTAAACAGAATTAAACTAAATGCTATCCACCGTCTCTGCTGTCAGAACCCATTCTCTGCCCTGTGAAAAGACTCATGAAACAGCAGCTAGTCTTCACTAACTTATTTCATTCAATTAAAATTAAATCACACAGCTGAACTATTTTTCTTGTTTTCCCCCCCTTATATAACATTTTAACTAATTGCTTAATTAAAACAGAAGCTTGACATTTATTTCTCTTTAAGAAAAAAGAAAAAGAAAACACACTCACAGCTACTTTCTGATTCAGTTATTCTATAGGAAGCTTTGGAAATGACCTTCTATCACCAAAGAAAGAAGTATATTACACGTTTCCATGAAAATGTTTATTAAAAAGACACAAGCATGCTAGTTATTAAGTTCAATGTCAGGTTCCAGTTTATAGGAAAGCATTTAAAATGTAACCATATTCAACAAAAGCTCTAGTTTTCACTTCACACACACACACACACACACACACACACACACACAATTTTCAGGAATACTATTTGGATTTTCCTTAGTATTTTCATCATTTTCCAATAGTAATTTTGCATATGAAAATAGTGACTATTTATTGGCAGTACTATATATTACTGTTGCTCCAAAAATCTAATCTATACTAATATGCAAATTGTCCAAGATGCAGTCACAGTAACAGTAATGACCAAACAGGCTGTATGGGACAATCAGGCTGGCAAAGGGGTTAGTGAGGGATGACCAAACAACTGAACAGCAGGCTTTGTGTGTTGATCAGGCCAGCAGAGGGGGTAGTTGGGGGTAACCAGGCTTGCGGGGGGGGCAGTAAGGGGTAACCATGCCAGCAGGGGGAGCAGTTGGGGGTGACTAGGTTGGCAGGGGGTATAGTTAGTGGTGACCAGGCTGGCGGGTGGGGAGGGGGTGGCAGTTAGGGATGCTCAGGTTGGCAGGGAGGCAGTTAGGGGAAATCAGGCAGGCAGGTGAGCAGTTAAGAGGCAGTGGTCCTGGATCCTGGGGATCAGGCCTAAACCGGCAGTTGGACATCCCCTGAGGGGTTCTGGATTGGAGAGGGTGCAGGCTGAGCTGAGGAGACCGCCCCATGCATGAATTTTGTGCACCAGGCCTCTAGTCCTATATAATAAAAGGCTAATATGCAAATTGACCAAATGGTGGAATGACCACCAAGTAAAAGACACTTAACACAAGAGCTGCCCCCTGGTGGTCAGTGCACTCCCACAGGGTGCAAGCATCTCAGCCAGATGCCGGCTCACTGCTAGTGAGTGCAATAGCAGCTGCAAGAGCCTCTCCTGCCTTCACGGCAGTGTTAAGGACCCCTTGGCGGACATTCCCAAGGGGTCCCAGACTGTGAGAGGGCACAGGAAGGGCTGAGGAATTCCCCACCCCCAGGGCACAAATGTTGTGCACCGGGCCTCTAGTAGTCTCCAATATAATGACTATCATTTGCACAGTGACTACCATTTTGGCATTGTCAAATTGTTTTGTGTAAATTAACTCATTTAATATTCATAAAATTCTATGAAATAGGTACTATTACTATGTACTTTCGGTAAATGAGAATATTGAGGTACAGTATAGTTAGGTGATTTGTCCAATATTATACAGTTAGTAAGTGACAGAGCTGGAATTTTCATCCAGAATTTCATTTAATTATATTAATTTGTCTGTGGGAATCAACTTTTAACCACTGTAATGCCTCCAGAAATATTTACATAGGTCAATAGGTAAGTCAAAAAATTTTTCTATTAATTCACAGCTTTTTGCTGAGATTCTACAATATGTTTTTCTGATGTGCTAGGTAAACATCAGTGAGTAAAACAGGTATAGTCTTTGCCCTCATGAAACCTAAAGATAATAAACATATACACTGAGTGGGTAGATAATTATGACCACCTGACAATTGTAGACAAATTAGCCATAATTTTGTACTGAAGTTGCTAGAGGGCCAGACCATTCTAAATAGGGAAGCAGGTTGTTTACCACAACAGTAGAAGTGATTTTTTCCTGAAGATATGGGTAAACAATGCAATTTAATAGTCTTTGAATGTGGGATAGAATATATATATATATACATATATACACACTAGGGGCCCAGTGCACAAAAATTTGTGCACTCAGGGAGGGGGAGGGGTCCCTCAGCCCAGTCTGTGCCCTCTTGCAATCTGGGACACCTCGGGGGAGATGTCCCCCTGCTGGCGTGCCTAGCCAGGCTGGGTGAGGGGCTGAGGGCCATTTTCAGGCTGCCCACAGCCCCTTCAGGGTTCGTGCACTGGGTGGTGGGAGGGCTGGTGATTGCAGACCTGGACGTTTCCCACCGGAGGGCCCATGATCGCACACGCCTGGTGGGCCCCCACCGCTGAGGGGACACACCTGGTGCAGAGCTGGGTGGCGAGCCAGGGGTGGACACTGGTGCAGGATCCCTCGGTGGGGACCTGCTGCTGAGTGAACAGACCTGGGATGGAGAAGGGCAACGGACTGGCTTTAGATACTCTACACTGTGCAGCAGATGTTCCTGCATGCTTTGTGGAGGCCCCTGGGGCGGAGCCACGCAGCAGACCCAGGACGGGTGCTCCTGGACGCCCCACGGAAGCCCCAGGCCGAAACCCCCCCCCACTGAGCTGACACACCCAGCACAGCTGTGCCAGCCACAGAGGCTCCCAGTGCAGAGCTGCCCTGCCAACCTCCATCTTGGCTGGGTTAATTTGCATACAGCTGCTCTGATTGGCTGATGGGCATGACTTAGGCATCCCGAAGAAACGGTCAATTTCAATATTACACTTTTATTAGATTAGATAATTGAAACACTGTTGCTTTAAGCTGAGGCCTATGCAGGTAATGAAACCTCCTGTTTGTTTCAGCTCCATGGCTTCTATAATTGAAACACTGTTATCGTGACCAGAGGCTCAGCCAGCCTAGTCAGGCAGTTGCAACAGAAGCCTCTGGTTTGCTCTAGCTCCATGGCTGCTGGCCTCCATCTTGGCTGGGTTAATTTGCATACAGCCACTCTGATTGGCTGGGAGGCATGGCTTGGCTGGTGGACATGTCTGTGAGCAGAGGCTCAGCCAGCCTAGGCAGGCAGTTGCAACAGAAGCCTCTGGTTTGCTCTAGCTCCATGGCTGCCGGCCTCCATCTTGGCTGGGTTAATTTGCATACAGCTGCTCTGATTGGTGGGTGGGTGTGGCTTAGGTGTCTTGGGTGATGGTCAATTTGCATATTACTCTTTTATTATATTATATATATATATATATATATATATATATATATATGCAGTAGATGTTAACTGAACTTATAGTGGTAAGCATATCACAGCATATGTAAGTCAAAGCATTAAACTTTAAATTTATGCAATGCTGTATATCAAATATATCTCAATAAAACTGAAAGAACGAAAGACAACAATATGTGAAAATACATGAATAAACATACAACTAAAGAAAAAGACAGTTAATCCAGTTAATCACAGGTAGCTCTGGGTTTGCACAGTTCAACAATGAACAAATTTCAGTTACTGCATTTACATAAAAACGTCAATTCCTCAACAACATGGTTCAAAATTTGGTTACCATATTATATTAACTATGAGTATTTCATATAGTTCAAAACCGCCTGATGACTCTTCAGTCCATAAATTGCTACAGAAATACCAGATGCAGCCTACCTGGTGACTAGAGCATTAGCCCCTAGACTGAGGGGTTCGAGTCTGGTCAAGGGCACCTACCTCAGTTGCAGGTTTGATCCCAGTGCAGGAGGCAACCAGTTGATGTTTCTTTTTCACATGGATGTTTCTCTATATTTGTCTCTCCCCCTCCACTCTCTTTGAAAATCAATGGAAAAACATCCTCAGGTGAGGATTAACAAAAGAAGAAAAAAAGAAATATCAGATGCACATTATAATCAGTAAGCATCCACATCACTTCTTTCATTTGTTTTTCAGTTCATTTACATACAGCAAAGCCTCTCCATATGTTACTTCTTTGTCTCCCCGTGGTAAAACCCACATGACAGTATACAAATACGAGTAACTGAAAGGGGCAATTGGCAACAAAGTTGAACATGCAGCAAAATTCCAAAGAACGATAATGCTGACAGTGAAATTAAAATTGAGTGTAAGAGGAGTTGTAGAAGAAATAGCTGTTGCCATTTCAGAAACTCAGGATATGCAGCCATGGGAACTCAGCAAAGGTGAATTTATTGACATAATGGGAAAAATGATTTTGACATGAAAGACAAAGATGTCCCAGAGTAAGTGACTCGAGCAAAAATCTTCACATTAAAAAACTCTTGAACATATTTCATGACATTGAAAAGCACATCAGATAAAGTTTTAGGAACTAATCCAAACTCAGAAAGAAGTATGATAATTTGTCAAGACATAACAAAGGTGCTTGCTTTGTAAATTACATAATGAGAAGGCAAGTCATGTGCCATAACTTTTGATAACATTCTTTTACAAAGATAAAACACTGTAAATCATAATGTTTCTAATGAATTAATTTACAGTGTATTAAATAAATGTAAGTTTTACTGTGTGTTTTTTTTTTCGTTTTCTCTTCCTGATAACTGAAAAGGACAGGGTTTTAATGTTTGACCAAAAATTTTAAATGTTATGAAACAATTATAATTTTGTTATCTATTATTTAAGTAGCTTCCCATAATTTCAGCTTTCATGTTCATTTTTAGAATCCTACTATTGTGTGAAGCAAAAATCGCCAGTACAAAAAATGATTCAATAATTTGTGCTCCCAAATCGATGTATTTTTCCCTATTTTTACTCTATTGGTGAAACAATTAAAATAATATTTCTATAGCTCTTTTCCTAGACTGTCAACTTTAAACCAGTGATAGATTTTCCTATTTCTTACAATGAATTTTTCTTATGTTCACTTTTCCTCTTCTTTTTTGTCCTACTATAGTATGCCTCCATTTTTATTTCAGCTGAAATTAATTAATTTTCTTTTAAGTTATAAATAATATAACTCCACATTTATTTCATTTTTCCTAAGCTACAGATAATATGTTTTGACTCTGCATATTGAAAAATACAATCTCAAGGCTCTACCCATTCCTCTGACAGCTCTCAAGTGCCAACTCTGGAATTCTGAAATGTTTATATCTACAACTTCAAGGTTAATTAAAACTATTCAGCTGTATAGTCATATATAGTATTATAGTGCATGTCTGTTGATGATCACTTTTTCAACTTTTATATGTCTATAAAAGCCTATATCTTCATTATTTGAAAGATATCTTCGCTAAATAAAGAATTCTAAGTTAAGTTTTTTTTGGCAAAAAACAATAAAGATGTTGCTTCACTGTCTTTTAGCTTGCGTTGTTTCTGACAAGAACTTGCTGTCATCCTTATCTTTGTTTTTCTGTAAGTAATATGATTTCCCTCTTATGCCTTTATGTTTTTCTTTTTATCACAGATTTTAAGTAATTTGTTTTTGGTGTGATTTGATGTAAAATTTTGTTTGTTTGTTTGTTTGTTTTTCCCAAGCTTTGTGCTTGGGTATATTTGAGCCTTTTAGATCAGTGAGTTTATAATCTTTCTCCAATTTGGAGATTTTGTTAGCCATTATTTCTTAAAATACATTTTGCCTCTCACTTACTTTGGGGACTTCAGTAGTTGTAGTTGACCACTTGCAGTTATCCCACATTTGACTGAAGCTCTTTTTTTTCATTTTCTGTTTCATTTTTTATCATTTTATTGCTATGTTCTCAAGTCACTACTATTTTCTTCTGCAATCTACCATTAATCCCATACAGAGTAATTTTCATCTCAGACATAAAATGTTCTATAAGTTTGATTTTGGCTGTTAATATTTTATGTATTTATTTTAATTTTTGAATTTGTGGAATACATTTATATGTTTTAATATCATTGTCTGCTAAGTGATATTTGATACCTCTTTTATGTAGTTTTGACTTATTAATTATTCCTCATTGTTATGATAGTTCTTTTCTGTTTGAATTTCTCATAGTCTGAGTGGATATGAGCCATTGGGAATTTTACTTTGTTTGTATTTATACAAATACTAGTGGCCTGGTGCACAAATTTGTGCACATTGAAAGGAAATGATTTAAAAGAAATATTGTAATATTTGCCCTTTCTCTATAATAAAAGTGTCAACCAAATTCATGATTGACAATGACAGGTGGAAACACACACACGTGCAATTGGCACTAGCGAGGGTTTTATATGTACTGGACATGCATGAATCAACTTAGCCTTTTATATATATGGAATAAACTTGCTTAATGAGACCTGCTTTCTGATTTAGCTAAACTTTTTCCAGCCCAGTGAAGTACCCCAACTTCTCTTTCAGGTAGTTGTCAGCAACACAGCAGTAAATATCAACACAAAGCAGATTATTATTGTAGATCATGCAGGGAGAACAAAGGGTTAAATATTTAACTGCAGCAGTGTTTGACTATATTCTGTGCAGTGAGAAAACCTGAAGTCATTTTCAAGGTCCACCATTTCTTATTTCTTTTCAGTCGGGTCAAGTTTCTAAGCTTTCTAAATCCCTGTTTTCCAGTTAATGAAAGGAAAATAGGATTCTGCCGAGTCTTCTATCTACTACTCTAGGACTTCTGAGAGGATCAAATGGGATGAGGCATGTGAAAATGCTTCACAGATATTTGGTTATAGTGTGAAATGTTTGCACCTGGCTATAAAGCAAATCATGTTCTTGGGCTGAAGAAACTGCAAGATGGCTAGTCTCTAGGGAGAGGAAGCTGGACATTGCTACATGTCATCATTACCCAGACAGTTGGACACTTAGCATGTTAGCCTTTATATATATACATATTCCTGGAATTTGTTTGGGATTTATCCCGAGATTTGCGTGGGAGATTAAGTTACTTGGAATCAGTCTGGTCATTCTAGGTTTTGTTTTCAGGTAGAATTAAAGCTGAGTTTAATCTCGGGTTACTTAACACCAACTTCCTTACTAAGAAGGTATGACTTTTTCTTAGCATTCATATCAATACTTCCTAAATTATGAGGTTATCTGCACTAATTATTGGAAATTTCTGTAATTATATGAGCTGGGAGGCACTGTTCCTCTTAATATTTTTTAGTGGTTCTATACCATCCTAGGGCAGTTTCTTCACACAATTGTTTTGATCAGTTCTCAAGTGAATCCAACAGAAGAAACCTCTGCAGATCTGCTGAGTTCCTCTGTGTAACACTCATACTGTTACTCTGACCTGTGACTTCACTGCTCTTTCTAACCTGGTCTCCCAGCATTATTTTCTTAGTTCAGCAAGACCCATGGAGCTTCCCCCTCCTTACATCACAAGCTGGAAATTTTCTCAAAGCAGGAAGCTGGGGCAATCACGGGAGTCATTTGTTTCAAAATTACTCAAGAACTATTGTCCTTCATTGCCTGATTCTGATGACTTGAATCCTGTTATTTTACTCCCCTCTCCCCTGTTTTTAATAATTTCAAGCAGGGGAGTAAATTTTATTTTTTATCCATGGTCATTATTTGAACTAGTATTTGTCAAACACCAAATATTTATAATGTTATCATAGAAATGTAATTGAAAATTAATAATCAGAAAACAAAAAACCCTTAATATTGAAAGTTTTATATTTCCTGAGAAATAAACATATTCAAGATATAATTTTGCAAATAGATGGCAAAGTCTAAGATAAAAGTATCTACTCTTCAACCTCATTTATAAAGGTGCATCATTCAAACAAACGAAACATTTTTTAATTCATAAAGGTATCCTAGAAACCTTTATCAAAAGGACAGTGTGTGTCCTCTTTTGAAAAGTGTCTATTTAGGTCCTTTGCCCATTTTTTATTGGATTGTTTATCTTCCTTTTGTTAAATTGTATGAGTTCCCCATAAATGTTGGAGATTATACCTTTATTGGTGATAACATTGGCAAATATGTTCTCCCATGCAGTGGGCTTTCTTATTGTTTTGTTGATGGTTTCTTTTGCTGTGCAGAAGCTTTTTTATTTTGACGTAGTCCCATTTGTTTATTTTCTCTTTAGTTTCCAGTGCCCTAGGGGCTGTATCAGTGAAGAAATTGTTTTGGCATAAGTCTGAGATTTTGTTGCCTTTAAATCTCTCTAGTATTTTTATGGTTTCCCATCTTACATTTAAGTCCTTTATCCATTTTGAGTTTGTTTTTTTTTTTGGTGTGTGTGTGTGTGTGTGTGTGTGTGTGTGTGTGTGTGTAGTGTAATTTGGTGGTCTAGTTTCATTTTTTTCCATGTATCTGTCCAATTTTCCCAAAACCATTTATTGAAGAGACTGTCATGACTCCATTGTATGTTCTTGCTTCCTTTGTCAAATATTAATTGAGTATATTGGTTCTGGTCGATTTCTGGGTTCTCTATTCTGTTCCACTGGTTTATATGTCTATTCTTGTGCCTGTACCAGGCAGCTTTGAGCACTGTGGCTTTGTAATACAGCTTGATATATGCTATTGAGATTCCACCTACTTCGTTGTTCTTTTTTCAGGATCGCAGCAGTTATTCAAGGTCTTTTTTTATTCCAGATGAATTTTTGGAGAGTTTGTTCTAGGCCTGTGAAATATTCCATTGGTATTTTGGTGGGGAGTGTGATGAATTTATAACTTGCTTTGGGTAGTATGGACATTTTAATAATATTGATTCTACCAATCCATGAACATGGTAGGCTCTTCCATCTGTTTATGTCTTCCTCTATCTCTTTTTTCAACGTCCTGTAGTTTTCTAGTAGAGGTTTTTACTTCTTTAGTTAAATTTATTCCTAGGTATCTTAATTTTTTGGTGCAATGGTAAATGAGATTGCTTTTTTAGTCTCTCTTTCTGAAAGTTCACTATTTGGGTATAGAAATGCCATATATTTCTTGGCATTAATTTTGTATCCTGCTACATTGCCGAATTCATTTATTAAGTCTAATAATTTTTTGATGGAGTCTTTAGGGTTTTTTATGTACAATATCATGTCATCTGCAAATAAGGACAGTTTTACTTCAGGAGACATATTAAAACATGCTCAAAGTCATCTGAGAGATGCTAATCAAAACAACAATAAGGTACCATCTCACACCTGTCAGAATGGCTATCATCAACAAGTCAACAAATGACAAGTGCTGGAGCGGATGCGGAGAAAAAGGAACACTCGTGCACTGCTGGTGGGAATGTAAAGTGGTGCAACCACTATGGAAGGCAGTACAGTGTTTCCTCAAAAATTTAAAAATGGAACTGCCATTTGACCCAGTGATCCCACTTCTAGGGATATATCCCAAGAAGCCAAAAACACCGATCAGAAAGGACATATACATCCCTATGTTCACAGCAGCACAATTCACCATAGCTAAGATTTGGAAACAGCCTAAATGCCCATCAGCAGATGAATGGATTAGAAAACTGTGGTACATCTACACAATGGAATACTATGGTGCTATAAAAAAGAAGGAATTCTTACCATTTGTAACAGCATGGATGGAACTGGAGAGCTTTATGCTAAGTGAAATAAGCCAATCAATGAAAGAAAAATACCATATGACATCACTCATTTATGGATAATAAAGACGATTATAAACTGATAAACAAAAATAGATACAGAAGCAGAGAAGCATCAAACAGACTGTCAAACAATAGCAGGAAGGCTGGGGATGGTTGGGGGGGATGGGAAAGAGATCAACAAAAGGGCTTTTATGCATCCATATAAGCATAACCAATGGACACAAGACACTGGGGGTTACGGGAGGTCGGGGGAAGGTCAAGGGGGGAAAAAAGAGACATATGTACCACTCTTTGTAATATTTTTAAAATATATATTTTTGTTGATTTTTTATAGAGAGAAAGGGAGAGGTATAGAGAGTTAGAAACGTCAATGAGAGGGAAACATCAATCAGCTGCCTCCTGCACACCCCCAACTGGGGATGTGCCCACAACCAAGGTACATGCCCTTGACTGGAATTGAACCTGGGACCTTTCAGTCTGCAGGCTGATGCTCTATCCACTGAGGCAAACCGGTCAAGGCTCTTTGTAATATTTTAAGTAATAATAAAAAAAAGGACAGTGTAAACTTCACTAGTGTAGCTCCTTAAGTTGAAAATGGATTTGGAGAAGGAAAGGGGTATTAGATAGTTAATAATCAGAACAATTAGCAATTGATTATGTCTCTGGAGCTTGCTAGAAAAGGAAATCTCAGTTGAAATTGTTGAACCCAAAGTGGTATTAATTTGCTTAGCTACATCATAATTCAGTAACCAACTACTCTTTTTTGTACACGAAAACAAATAGTACGCAAGCCTCCTTTATCTAAATTTATCAGTTAAACTTAGAAGTATATACATGTTATACAACTTACACATTTGGGTGAGGAATTGTAGATGCCTGAAACTTTCATTTTATAGAAAAGCTAATTATAGAGGGCACTCCAAATTCAGCTCATTGGGTTGACTTTAATAAAACATACGTATTTTAAATTATTGGATAATAGAAAACATTCTGAACTTTTGAGTACAGCTCAATTAAATCAAATTTAAATCTTAACTACAAATTTATTTTCTTCTTTGAATAGTACTTTAATGTTTTGTATTACTGTCACCAGTTTTAAAATGCAATTTGTTTGTAAGAATATGCTTTAAAACACTGTACACAGTCTCAGAACTTTCAGGTTAGGAAGTTAGTCTCTTCAACACTCTGAACCTCAGTTTCTGTGAAATGTGACTAAAAACATTTGTCATTTTTACTTTCCTAATAGTATATCATGCAGTAAAATCTTTAAGTGTGAGTTTCCTATTTTTTATTGTTGGTCTTTTAGACTATGGTGCTACTTCTGAGTGTGTAAATTTGAATATAAACAAAAATTTGAGGACATAGATTTTCAGAATTCCAGTCTGTTATTCTCCACAAGTACACCAGATATTTTCCTATTTTATTTACCTTGTAAAGATAGGGAGATCTAGCAGTGATCTAAGCTTAAGAGAAAAACAAAATACTGGAGTGAATGCTTTAAGTTCTATAACTAGGGAGCAGTATGGAATCTCAAAAAACAAACAACAGGGACCTGAAAGAGATCGCTTAAAAAGAGAAATCTTGACCCAGTGATTCCACTTCTAGGCATATATATTAAAGAATCCCGTGACACCAGAAAGAATATATGCACTCCCATGGTCATAGCATCACTATTTACAGTAGCTAAGATCTGAAACTGCCCAAGTGCCCAACAGTAGATAAGTGGATAAAATAATGTGGTACATTTATACAAAGAAATACTATGCAGCAGTAAAACGCACCCTTTAAGACAGCATGGAGGGACCTGAAAAGCATTATGCTAAACAAAATAAGTCAGTCAGAGAAAGGCAAATATCACATGCATGACCTCATTTATATGTGTAATCTAATGAAGATTAAAATAACGGACATAATAGATCCAGAGGCATGGAAACATGCAATGGACTGAAGAATCCAAGGGAAGGGGTGGAGGCAGGAAGACATTAACCAAAGAACTTATATGCATACATGCATAACTCATGGACACAGACAATAGTGCAGAAAAGGCCTGGAGAGGGGGAAAGAGCATCATGGTGGCAATCAATGAAGGAAAAAGGGGGGGCATCTGTAATACCTTTAACAATAAAGATAAATTTTAAAAAAGAAAGAGGAAGAGGAAGAGAAAGAGAGAAAGGAAGAGGAAAAGAAAGAGAAAGAGGAACAAAGAGAAATTATTCAGTAAACTATTTTAATCTAACTAAGAAAATAATGGTAGATGGAACCTAAAAATTCAAAGATCAGAGCAGGATTGGATTTAAATTCATGATTATACTCTAGTTTATCAATAAAGTTACATAAATTAAAGTTATCTTTGTATCAGACAATGCTTTGCCATATTCTTATCTAATAATCTAATAAAGAGGGAATATGCAAATTGACTGTCACATCATAGCGGTCAAGATGGCTGTGCCCACAGTGGAGGCAGGGATTCTGTAACACAACATGGCTGCACCCACAGAGGCGGCCAAGTTCCTGTAAGGAGCCTTAATGCGCAGTCAGCAGGGATCTGAGACTGCGTGGCACTGGGCTGGAGCAGGGACCCTCAGGTCACATCTCCTGCATGGCAGGCTTGATGGGGGACCTCAGGCTGTGTCAGCCACCCAGCAGGGCTAGACAGGGGACCTCAAGCAGCATTCATCACCTGGTGGAGCTTGATGGGGGACCTCAGGCCATGCCCCCACTACTTGGCTGGGGGACCTCAGGCCACAACCCCCACCCCAGTGCCAGGCTAGAAGACCTAGGCTGCATCCCCATGCCTCAGTGCCAGGCCAGGTGACCTGAAGCCATACCCCTCACCATGTGAGCCTTAACAGGGAACCTCAGTCTGTGCCCCCCACTTGCCAGGCTTAATGGGGACCTTAGGTTGTGCACCCTGCCCCAGATCAAGGGACTGCAGGCTGCACCCCCTACCTGGTGGGGCTTGATGGGTGGGATGGCCAGGTTTGAATCTAGTCCAGTGGGGGTGGAGCTGGCTGGCTCTGGGTCTCACACAATTTTGAGGCACAAGTGGGTGGGAAGA
>PVJC01035704.1:0-18111 GCA_004026665.1 Murina feae
CTCGAGAACACTTTTAACCTACTTAACTCAGTGCCAGCACTATCATGTGGCAGAGTTTGAGTTGCCCAAAACCAAGAACAACTCAGCTAGTTCCTCTATGGCCCATCCTAGCCTCGTTGCTATGCATCTCAAAGGCAGGCTAAAATTGAGAGATACAAGCAGAAGAAGGAGATGGAGCAGAGGTTGTCTGAAATGAAATCTGCTGTCGAAAGTGGTGAAGTAGATGATGAGCATGTTCGTGAGTATTACCTCCTTCACCTTCGAAGGTGAATTGGTATCTGCTTAGAAGAGATTGAGAGCACTGACCAGGAGATGAATATCCTGAGAGGAAAAGACTCTTTAAAGGAGGCATCAACTTCTTATTCATCTCGTCCGTCCAGGCCTCCAATGAAACCCTTTATTCTCACTCGGGACGCGGCCCAAGCCAAAGTATTTGGAGCTGGTTATCCAAGTCTGGCAACCATGACAGTGAATGACTGGTATGATCAGCATCGGAAGTTGGGAGCTTTACCAGATCAGGGAATGGCCAGGACAACATCAGAGGCCAAAGAGCAGCTCAACAAGATCAAGAACAAAGGGAGGAAGAGGATGATGAGCATACTCTTCACCGTGCTCGGGAGTGGGATGACTGGAAGGACACCCATCCTAGGGGCTATGGCAACCGAAAGAACATGGGTTAGTCTTCCCACAACACGATGGGATTACAGGGAGCGCACATCTTCCCCACAAAGGAAAGCTGTGCATTCTTCCCCTCCCTGGGCTCCTGCTTCAGCTCTATCAGGAAGGCAAAGACATTTAATCTCTCTTTGCATTCAATAAAGTGTCAAGCAAGTAAAAAAAAATAGAGGACTTAGATAAGCCTAATACTGCCTCATCCTTCTAGGGACTATCAAGGAATATTTTTAAATGTCCACATCACAGAAATACTGTTTAAAATGAAATGTAATAACTAAGGAAGGATTCCCAAAGGCAGACCAGGAGAGACGGAAATTTCAAGCAAGAGGAAAATTCCAAAACCAAAAGCTTGGAGAGAACTTGTTAAGTTCTAGTTACCATAAATAGTTCAATATTTCCAGAATGTAGACCAGGGAAGGGAAAGTAGTAGGAAATGATGCTGAAAATATAAGCAGGAACCAGATGATGGATATGACATGATAAGGAGTCTGATCTTCATTTTGTGGGCCACAGGGAACCACTGAGGAATTTTAAGCAGAGGAATAAAATGAACAGCTTTGTATTTGGCAGAGTATGAAAAAAAGATTGGGGGAGGTTAAGAAGAGATGCATTGTACCAGTAAGAAAGCTATTGCAGGAATAATCCAGACAGAAAAATGATAAAGGGAGGAATGGAGAGAAGTAAGTAGAAGAAAAGGATTAGAGAAATATTTATGGGGCCAAATGAATTTTGCACATGCCTTGAAGCCACACAAGAAACTTAACATTTAATCTTACTTACTCTCTTTGAATTTTAGTTTCCTTACCTATATAATGGGAATTTTAAAAATTCCTAAGGATTACTGTAAGAGTTAAGAAAATAACTTCTGTATGCCACATATACTATTGTGTTTAGTAATGATATAATTACCTTGATTTCTAGTTGGATATTCTCCTGAAAACAGGGATGAAAATTAAGAGAATAATCAAGAACCCAAGATCACGCCTGTGTTGGTGGCCTAGGCTATAGGGTAGGTAGTCGTGTTAATAATTTAGCCAGGAAATAAAGGAAGAATAGTTTTGGAAGGAAAAGTACCATGACAGAAGTAAATAAAATAATATAGGCACAAACAAAAACTTATAGCTATGGCATGAGGAAAGATGGAGGATTTGTGATGAACCCTGAAAATAGCCAAGAGGTAAAAAGGCATCCTGACAGTTAGCTCAATTGGTTAGACCATCGTCTGGATACACCAAGATTGCAGGTTTGACCCCTGGTCAAGGCACACACAAGAATCAACCAATGAATGCATAATTACGTGGAACAACAAAACAATGTCCCTGTGTCTGTCTGTCTGTCCGTCTGTCTCTGTCTCTCTGTCTCTCTGTCTCTCTCTCTCTCCCCGCACCCCCCCCCCGCCCCTTCCCTCCTATCAATCAGTAATAAGGTAATTTAGCAGAGATGGAGAGAAACATAGGCATACAGAATAAAAATGGCAATAAATAAGTACCTATCACTAAAAAGAGGTACAAAGGCATTCAAGGACATTATGAAAAGAAAAGCACCAGAATAAGAACAATAAATAGTGCTCGCTTCGGCAGCACATATACTAAAACTGGAATGATACAGAGAAGATTAGCATGGCCCCTGCGCAAGGATGACATGCAAATTCATGAAGCGTTCCCTATTTTTAGAGAAACTTCTATCAGATGCTCAAACCTCAAAGGGAAGGTAAGGGAGGGTGGGAGTAAGGGGGAGAGATCAACCAAAGTACTTGTATGCATGAGGGTGAGGGTGAAGGAATGGGGGGGTGGGGAGACAATGAGGGGATAAGGACACATTTGCAATACCTTAATCAATAAAGAAAAAAACGAATCAATCATTAAATTCTGATGAACTATAGAGAGTGTGAGGGGTGTGTATGTGTTAAGGGAAGGAATAACAGGAAAAGGTAAGGTTAGTAAGGTAGAATGTTATACTCTATCCTAAACTTTGGACTTCAGATAGGAGACTGCTATAGTTCTTGGAGCATGTAAAAAGTGACACTGCAATTACACCTACGGAACATTAGACTGCTCAAAATAGAGAAGAACTATAAGTGAGAATAAATAGATGATGGGTGAAGCAATAATAAAAGGTATGTCGTATAATGATGCAGTGGGGCCATAATAAAATTCTTAACTAGAGAGGTGCTATGAGAATGGAAATAAAGGCTGTGGTGGGCACAGGGGCAGGTCTTGGCCATCCTCCGTGCCCCTACCCGCCCCCTCCCTCCACGGCCCCCAGTCCCCTGACTGCCAGCAGTCCCGCTCCCGCCGCTGCTGCTCCCATGCACTGATGGTGCTGGCCCGCACCCGCTGACATCCCGGAGCAGTTGGGGCCAGCGCCACCAGTGAGTGTGAGCAGGACTGGCGCCATCAGTGGGTACGAGCAGCAGCTGCTGCCCTGATCACCCTTTAGGAGCAGGGGGAGGTGGAGAAGCCCGCAGGGGCAACTGGGGCCAGCAGTCGCCACTCGCACCCGCTGATGGCGCTGAGCAATCAGGACTGGCGCCGGGTGCTTGCAGTGGATGCCAGCGGTGGGTCCGACGCCGGCAGCGGGTGCAAGCCGGGCCAGTGCCAGCAGCAGGTGCGAGAGCCAGGTGGGACTGCAGCATGTGGGCCAAAGAATTTTCAGTAACCACTAGAGGCTCGCCCCAAAGACAGTGACCAGTGCCCCACCTTGGTCTGGTGCCCCCGCTCACCTGCTCCACCATCCTGCCATGGCTGACGCCCGCCATGTTCCGCACACAACCCCTGGTGGTCAGCTCACGTCATACCAACTGGTTGTTTGGTTGTTCTGCCGTTTTGTCTGTTTGCATATTAAGGTTTTATAGATATAGATGAATGAGCTTTTTCGACTGACTTATTTTGCCTAGCATAATATTCTCAAGATCCATCCATATTGTTACAAATGCCAATATTTCACCTTTTCTTATGGCTGAGTAGTATTCCATAGTGTATATTACCACATCTTCTTTATCTGATCCTTTATTGAAGGACACTTTTATTGTCTCCATGTCTTGGCCACCATGAATAATGCTGCAGTGAACATAGGGGTGCATATATCTTTGAGAATAAATGTTTTTGAGTTTCTCGGGTACTTACCCAGAAGAGGGATTGCTGGGTCATATGGTAACTCATATTCTTAAGTTTTTGAGGAACCTCCGTACTGGTTTCTGTAGTGGTTGTACAAGTTTATATTCCTACCAGCAGTGAATGAGGGTTCCTTTTTCTCCACAACTTCTCCAGTACTTGTTCTTACCTGTCTTGTTGATAATAGTCATTCTAACAGGTGTGACATAGTATCTCGTTGTTTTTATTTGCCATTTTCCTAGTGGTGAAATTGAACATCTTTTCATATATCTGTTGGCTATTTGTCTGTCTACGTGGAAGAGGTTTCTGTTTAGGTCTTCTGCCTATTTTTTAATTAGATTGTTTGGTGTTATGAGTTGTTTATATATTTTGGATATTAATTCCTTTGTTGGAACTGTTTGCAAATATCTCCCATTTGGTTGGTTGCCTTTTTGTTTTGTTGTCAGTTTCTTTTGTTGTACAGAAACTTTTTAGTTTGATATAGTCCCATTCATTTATTTTTGCCTTTGCTTCCCTTGCCTTTGGGGTCAGATTCATAAATGTTCCCAAAGCCAAGGTCCATAAGTTTAGTACCTATATTTTCTTCTATGTTATTTATTGTTTTAGATCTTATATTTATGTCTTTGATCTATTTTCAATTAATTTTTGTACACGGAGACAAACTGTAATCTAGTTTCATTTTTTTGCATGTGGTCTTCCAATTTTCCCAGCACCATTTATTGAAGAGGTTTTCTTTTCTCCGTTGTGTGTTTTTGACTTTTTAGTGTAAAATTATTTGGCTCGGTGAATAGAGCGTCAGCCTGTGGACCGAAGGGTCCAGAGTTCAATTCTGGTCAAGAGCACATATCTTGGTTGCAGGCTCCTCCCTGGCCCCAGCTCTGGTCAGGGCACAACCGATGTGTTTCTCTCACGTCAGTATTTCTGTCTTTCTCTCTCTCATCCACTCTCTAAAAATCAATGGAAAAATATCCTCAGGTGAGATTAAAAAAAATTTATTTGCTCATATACATGCAGTTTTATTTCTGAGTTCTCAATTTTGTTCCATTGGCCTGTGTCTATTGTTTTGTTTTGTTTTTTTTATCAGTACCATGCTGTTTTAATTTTTATAGCTCTGCAGTATAATTTGAAGTCAGGTAGTATGATACTTCCAGCTTTGTTCTTTTTTCTGAGGATTGCTTTGGCTTTGGGGTCTTTTGTGGTTCCATACAAAACTGATGATTTAGTGTTATATGCACTAAAATTGCTCTATGTTGGCACGTTTCTTTTTAACACTGTTAGCTCCAGCTTTAGAGTAGAATTTTGTTGGAGCCTGCCTGGGTATGCAAATGATAATTTTCTGAATAGTCTCCATAGTGAGCCAGTATCTTCTACTTGTTACAGTGTTATTTAAATGTCTGTGGAAATGGACTCCAGCATAGTTCAGGCTTCTCCATCATCTACTAGCTTAATTTTGAAATGGCTGATTTGTAACAGTGCTACCTTCCTATTGGTTTTATGCAAATAGGATGAGTTTTCTTCCTTTTAGCTTAGAATGTTTGTCTTATATTTGAAGTCATATAAAATATCTGTTATATTTTAGGGAACTTTGCTAAGATTAAAGATTATCGCTTTAAATTTATAGTATTCAAAATGTTCTTACTTGTATTTTTTCATTTTTGGATTGTTAATGCATATAACCTAGTTTATTTTGATTCATGCAAAGGAAGTAAATGACTTAGAGACTGCGATGAGGGGAGATTTAAGTATATGTCCTGGTATACCTTTAAATTATTATGTACTTGTATTACCTATTTAAAAAAGTACAATTAGCCCTAGCTGGCTTTGCTCAGTGGCTAGAGCATCAGCCTGCAGACTGAAGGATCCCAGGTTCAATTCCAGTCAAGAGCACATGTCTAGGTTGTGGGCTCGATCCCCAGCAGGGGGCGTGCAGGAGGCAGCCAATCAATGATTCTCTCATCATGGATTTTTTTTCTCTCCCTTTCCCTTCTTCTCTGAGATCAATATTATATATATTTAAAAAGTACAATTACTATGGTTGCTATATAGAGACTTGAATTTGAGAGAATGTGGAAAAATTAGTAAATAGACTATCAAAGTTGTTCAGGCAAAAGATGAGGATAGCCAAAACTAGAATGACACACTGGACACACACACACACACACAAGGAATCTAGAGATATTTTGGAGGTAAAATTCATTGCACTTGGTGACTAATTGGATGTTAGGTATTTCTGCAATGGAAGTTTTATAGTGAGCATGTAATACTTTTGTATGCCCAAAATGAAGTTAAGTAAAAAGGAAAGAACTTCTAGCTAGAGGCCTATAACAAGGTTTCATTATCTCCTGAGGCTTGAAATTTTTCATTCTTATATTATCATTTCTCTGGGATAGTTTCATTTCTTCACTTGTCACCCCAATAAATTTAATAAAAAAAATAAAGCTAGAGCCAAAGGTATTAGACAGAAAGGTGCCAACAAAGAGGAATTTTAGTACATATAACATTAATTAGTAATACATAAATTATGGAATAATAGTTATACTCTAATGACCTGTCTTTGGGCCCATAGTCTAATGTGAAGAGTTCTAAGTTGCTGACCATAAACAGTATTTGTCATCTGTGATATTCATGGGGTTGGGACATGCTACTTCAAAATATGGTACCTTGGCATACTGAACATTTTAAGCTGAAGAAATTTCAGAAGTGGCAGGTGTAGAAAGGACTCTCTGACTTGCCCCTTATCCTCTGAAGCAGATCATAAGACCCTCATGTGAGAGGTACCCTTGCTTTAGTAAAGAAACATCCTTATCTCTACAGACAGAGGGGCACCAAGAGGAATCCAAACAGACAGGCCTTTGCTATGTTTCCCTCAGGTTACTACATTTAGCTCTTTCCTTTTGCCCTATCACATTTTTTCAACTTTCTACTCTTCTATCAAACCTTCCCTTTAGGCCTTCATTTCCTTAAAAGGCTCAAGTTTCACGTTAAATAAGTTTGTACACTTTTCGTTTATCTGTTTTTTTTGCTACAAAGCGCGAGCAGAGATCCTAGGAAAATAGAAGGAAAAGGTTTTTTTCCTTCCCAACAATATCATTCTATGCTTGCAACATGTGACAGATCTTCAATCTAAAATTTCAAGTTGAACTGAAAAAAAGTCTATGTAAACAAAGACAACAGAAAAGGAAGTATATTTAGATTTCAATATCTATAATGATTCCTGCATTAACATCAACTGGTAAATCAGTAACAGTTGGAAACACCAAGATTTATGAGATTTACCACAAAAAAAGGAATCTTTTCTTTCCATCACCATTTATCCCCTCTATGCCTTCTTCTACCTCCACCACCGCCTATCCCTGCAATCACCATACTAGTGATCATGTCTGTGAGTTCTTTTTTTTCTTTTAAAATATTAACTATAAATGGGAAGATGACTCGCATGTTGTGCACGTATACCACACCAAAGCACAAAATTTTTCAAAAATAGGCTTTTATTTTAGCCATCCTAAAATGACAAAGACGTAGCACAAAAGCACCTATACCTGTGTACAATTACAAAAAAGCCATCTATAAAGTTTGACATGCCAGGTAGAGTCTTATATCTGATTTACTGATTTAATTCTTTTTTTGTTTTCAGGTTAAACTTGCATTTCAAAAATTTCTAACACAGACAATTCTCTCAGAAATTTCTAGACTGGCCTTTATTACACTCAGAGTACAGAAATGTATATTCAGGCCCAGCTGGTATAGTTCAGTAGCTGAACACCGACTATGAACCAGGAGGTTGTGGTTTGATTCCCGGTAGGGTCACATGCCCAGGTTGCAGGCTCAATCTCCTTTTGGGGACAGGCAGAAGGCAGCTGATCAATGATTTTCTCATCACTGATGTTTCTATCTCTCTCCCCTTTCCTCTTTGAAATCAATTTTTAAAATGTACATATATTTTAAAAAGAAATGTATATTCAGCTTCTCTAAGCGAAACCTTTCTATTTTGATCAACGTATCCCACAGAAGTTCCCTCCAGTTTGCTCTCTCCTCTGTCTTATTTTAAAACTTTCCTTATAGCTGCACCTCCATCTTATCCTGCAATCTCTACACCAGCAAGTTCAAGATTCCCAATTTTCTCCCACAACCTCAAACTATTCCACCTATAGATCCTAGTTACTAATCTCATCTCTCTCATTTACATGGCTCAAACATCTAGATGTTCTTTCTTCTCAACCATTTGCTTTCCGTAATCTAATACAGAACCTCTCCTCTCTAGGGTTGAAAATACTCTATTCACAATGATGACATTTTTACTTCCATCATTCATTCTCCACTTATTGATTGGAATTCTATTTTTAAAAAGCTGTCCCTCAAAGTTGCTATGAACCTAAAAATGCTCTAAATTATGAATTTTATTATTTTTTTAAATAAAAAGAGCTGTTCCTCCATTGTATTCTTATGATAGTACTAGGGGCCCGGTGCACAAAAATGTGTGCATTCGGGAGGTCCCTTAGACCGGCCTGTGCCCTCTCGCAGTCTGGGACCCCTCTGGGGATGTCCACCTGCTGGCATGCCTGGTCAGCCTAGGTGAGGGGCTGATGGCTGTTTGTAGGCTGGCCAAGCCACCCAGTATGGACCCTCACCCCATTGGGGTGTGGCCAGCCTGGGTGACAGGTTAAGGGCTGTTTTTCAGGCTGCCCAGAGCCCCTTCAGGTTTTGGGTTCCTACTGGGGTGCCTGGGCAGCCTGGGTGAGAACCTGAGGGGCGCTTTCAGGTTGCCCACAGTCACTTCAGGGTTCGAGTCCCTACTGGGGCACCTGGCCAGCCTGGGTGAGGGGCTGATAGCTGTTTTTAGGCTGTCCACAGCCCCCCAGTTGGGTCCTCACCCCACTGGGGTGTGGCCAGCCTGGGTGTGGGTCTGCGGGCCGTTTTCAGGCTTTCAGGCTACCCACAGACTCTTCAGGTTTTGGGTCCCTACTGGGGTACCTGGCCAGCCTGGGTGAGGGGCTGATCGCTGTTTGCAGGCTGGCCAAGCCCCCCAGTGGTGTCCCTCACCCCATTGGGGTGTGGCCAGCTTGGGTGACGGACTGATGGCTGTTTTCAGGCTTTCAGGCTGCCCACAGCTCCCATTGACCCAATGTCCAGCAAGGCTGGCTGGAAGCAGGTTTCTGGGGTTTATCTATCTTCTATAATTGATACTGTTCCTTTAAGCCGAGGCCTAGGCAGGTAACGAAGCCTCCTGTTGGTTTCAGCTCCATGGCTTCTATAATTGAAAGAATGTTGCCTTAGTAGACTCTAAGAATGTTGCCTTAGTAGACTCTAAGCAGACAGTTTCCTCCATCGTTGGTGCAACGGAAGCCTGCTGTTTGCTTCAGCTCCGAGGCTTCTATAATTGCAACAATGTTGCAACTATGTTGTTGCCTGAGCCTGGAAAAGCCCAGCCTGCGGAGGCTTCTATAATTGCAACAATGTTGCAGCTATGTTGTTGCCTGAGCCTGGAGAAGCCCAGCCCGCCAGCAGACAGTTTACTCTTGGTGCAACAGAAGCCTCTGTTTACTCTAGCTCCGTGACTGATGGCCTCCATCTTGGCTGGGTTAATTTGCATACAGCCGCTCTCATTGGCTGGTGGGCATGGCTTAGGCGTCCCGTAGAAATGGTCAATTTCAATATTACTCTTTTATTAGATTAGATGGACTCACAGATACTTTATTATATGGATTTTGAACCAAAAGCTATCATTAAATATTTCATCCCAGCTCTGGACAGTGCAAGTGCTTTCAATCTGGCTATATCCTTCTAACATGCCCTCATCATTACTTTCTGGTACCATTAAATATTGCAGGTTCTTCTTTATTCCCCTGCCCCAGACCTGGAACCAATAACTTCTCCAGGCTCCTTTTACTGGAGAATGTTATTTAGAAACCAAGATCTGGGCAGCAGTGTGTTCACTGATTCTGTAATATTGTTACCTCTCAGTGGGGAGATTTAAAAATCTGATCTTAGCCCTGGCTGGTTTGGCTCACTGGGTAGAGTATCAGCCTGTGGACTCAAGGGTCCCAGGTACGATTCCAGTCAAGGGCATGTACTTTGGTTGCAGGGCGCATCCCCGGTGAGGAGTGTGCAGAAGGCAGCTCATTAGTGTTTCTAACTCTCTATCCCTCCCCCTTCCTCTCTGTAAAAAATCAATAAAATATATATTTTTTTAAAAATCTGATCTTATCATCCACAATATTTTTATTTATTTGTTCAATAAAAGTACATAATAAAGTAAAATTGCTAATAACAACTCAGAAATGCTAACCCATGCCTCTTTCAGAAAGAAACTTAAGCTAGTTCTTTACTTCCTGACCCCCTTTGGTGTTATTATATTATTCACTTATAGGACAATTACGTTCATTTGTTATTATTTATATATTTTTTCGTTCTCTTCACATCCTCTGTGATCTGAACGACTTATTTATTTTTTGAATCACACATCTGTTTTAATGAACATTTAAGAAGAGTACTTTGAGAGAGCATTATGCTAAGTGAAATAAGCCAGTCAATGAAAGAAAAATACCACATGACCTCACTCATTTATGGATAATAAAGAACACTGTAAACTGAAGAACAAAAATAGGTACAGAGGCAGAGAAGCATCGAACAGACTTGGTAGGAAGGCTGGGAAGGGTTTGGAGATGGGGGGAGGTAAGAGATCAATGGAAGGACTTGTATGCATGTATATAAGCATAACCAATGAACGCAGGACACTGGGAGGGGGTGAGGGTACATGCCAGGGGATAGGAGAGGTGGGGGAAAGGTCAATTGGGAAAAAAAAGGAGATATATGTACTACTATTTGTAATACTTTAAACAATAAAAAAATAAAATTAAATAAATATAAAAAGAAGAGTACTTTGTTTCTTTGATTAATGAATGGGAATAGGAAGAAAACTCATTATCTCCTTGACAAAGAAACACTCATACTGTTCCTGACATTAATGAATCAATTCAAGACATTCCAGACATGTCTAGACATAGGACACTCCATCCCCAGTGTCCTAAAATAAAAATATAATACAAAGTAGATAAAGAGATAGATAAAAAGAAACAAACAAAAACTTATATAACCATTGTTTGATGTCTTACCCTGTGTTTCCAAGATAGTTGAAGTGGAATGTGAAATAAAAACATGGGCAGACTTCCTATTTCCTTGTAGGTCCTACGCCCTATTTCCTGCTTCTTTCAAATCTCAAAGATAGAAGACTGATTAACGCCTGAAAATTCTAATATAGTTAATACTGATATCTAAAAGAATGTAAATGTTTATTTTAAAAACACTTGTTGCATTCATCTGCAGTCCCAGGTAGTGATAAATATTTTATATACTTTTATCTAATTAAACGAGAGCATTTGGGAAGACCCATTAATTCTGCTATGGTTCAAACTGATTTGTTTTCTCCCTAGATTTTATACACTATTATGCCAGTACAATCAACATCTAGTGATAATGAAAAGCTAACAGTAAAGATTTGTCAAAACCCATATTTTATGAGAAGCAACTGAATCTACTGGTGCCAACGGGTGAATATTGGACAGTTAGGGCTAAGAAGAAACCATAATACTAGTTTCTGTGAGGAAATGAACATATGAAATTATTTTGCCACCTAAAACTGCAAAGCTTTTAAAAAGTACTTCCTAGAAGGTATTTTATAACCCACAAATTTTTGGACATCAAGACTCAGCCATTAGATCTTTTAGCATTTTACTCATCATCCCAAATATTATTATAGTCAAAAGTTATACTTTCTTTTTATACAATAGACTAATTTTTTCTCAATCAATCCTCTATGTTTTCCTTATGAAATTCTGAGTTAAAGAATCCCCACTAGTTGCCTTAGCTGGTTTGGCTTAGTGGATAGAGTGTTGGCTCACGGACTGAAGGGTCCAGGATTTGATTCCTATCAAGCGCAGGATCCCTGGAGCACATGTGGAAGGCAACCAATCAATGTGTCTCTCTCACATGGATGTTTCTCTCTCTCTGTCTCTCCCTCTCCCTTCTACTCTCTCTAAAATTAAATAGAAAAATCAAGAGAGGATTAACAACAACAAAAAAAAAAAACACTAGTTGTACAACTCCAGTGTATAATACAGTGTAAAATATATACTCAGAATACAATGTAAAAACAGTATTAAGAAGTAGCTGAACTGGGGCCATGGGTGGGCAGAAGTGGGTTAATGGGAAAGGGAGACATGTGTAATACTTTCAACAATAAAGAATTTTTTTTTTAAGTGCCTGAACTAGCCCAGCGGGCATGGCTAAGTGGTTGAGCATTGATCTATGAATCAGGAGGCCACGGTTCTATTCACAGTCAGAGCATATGCCTGGGATGCGGGCTTGATCCCCAGTGTGGGGCATGCAGGAGGCAGCCAATCAATTATTTTCTTTCATCATTGATGTTTCTATCTCTTTCCCTCTCCCTTCCTCTCTAAAATCAATAAAAATATATTGGGAGGGATGGGGGTATGGATGAAGTACCTGAACTAGATTGATCATATCAGTATTTATTGACAATAACCAACTTGTCTCAAATGGACAAATATAAGCATGGAAAACGATGATTGAACAGGACTGCTCAGATATACTAACCCACACCCCAGCTACTACTAATAACAATTTCAACATCACCACACCTCTAAGTTTATTAGACCATTCTTGCCATCCCTGAATAGCAGCCAGGGCACAATAGTAATAAAGTGAAACACCTGAATTACCAAGTCATAGCCCCTAACATGTACTAAACTCCAAGTTGGAATGACACCACAACCCAAAATGTCTGCCAATCTCCGGCAGAGAGTTTTACTTATTCAATGATGCTTTGTATGAGCTCCCCTTAAAACGAGGGTCAAACCGTAATGGATAAGTTAGCTTTAGCTAGAGTGCAATTTTAACTTGCTAAAAATATTCCACAGCCCTGACCGGTTTGGCTCAGTGAATAGAGCATCGGCCTGTGGACTGAAGGGTCCCAGGTTCGATTCCAGTCAAGGGCATGTACCTTGGTTGCGGGCACATCTCCATTGTGGGGTATGCAGGAGGCAGCGGATCGATGTTTCTAACTCTCTATCCCTCTCCTTTCTTCTCTGTAAAAAATCAATAAAATATATTTTAAAAATAAAAAAATAATAAATAATAAAATAAAATAAAAATATTCCACACTCATGAAATTATGTTCATGTTCCAGAAAACAGAACAATAAGTCTCCTATTCCTATTAAACAATTTTATTCTGTGCAAATGGTTAATAGCATATAATCAATTTCCTTAACTCATTGGTTACAACATGGGGTCCTTATGATGATGATCTACAAAAAAAAAAAAAAAAAAAAAAACGAGCAAGGATCCTTAGAAAAACAAGTCTCTTCCCCAGCCATAAATATAAAGAAAACTAGGGGCCCAGTGCACAAAAATTTGTGCACTTGGGGGGTCCCTTAGCTCGGCCTATGCCCTCTCGCAGTCTGGGACCCCTCTGGGGATGTCCACCTGCTGGCGTGCCTGGTCAGCCTGGGTGAGGGGCTGATGGCTGTTTGCAGGCTGGCCAAGCCCCCCATTGTGGACCCTCACCCGATGGGATGTGGCCAGCCTGGGTGCAGGTCTGAGGCCTATTTTCAGATTTTTAGGCTGCCCACAGCTCCCACTGACCCAATGTCCCAGCAAGGCTGGCTGGAAGCAGGTTTCTAGGGTTTATTTATCTTCTATAATTGATACTGTTCCTTTAAGCCGAGGCCTAGGCAGGTAACGAAGCCTCCTGTCTTCTTCTGCTCTGTGGCTTCTATAATTGAAAGAATGTTGCCTTAGTAGTCGTGCCCAGGCCCGCTGTTTGCTTCAGCTCTGAGGCTTCTATAATTGCAACAATGTTGCAAATATGTTGTTGCCTGAGCCTGGAGAAGCCCGGCCAGCTGGCAGATAGTTTACTCCTGGTGCAACGGAAGCTACCTGTTTACTCTAGCTCCATGACTGCCAGCCTCCATCTTGGCTGGGTTAATTTGCATACAGCCGCTCTGATTAGCTGGTGGGCGTGGCTTGGGCATCCCATAGAGACGGTCAATTTCAATATTACTCTTTTATTAGATTAGATTAGATTAATTCCCATTTTGGGAGGAGGGTGTTCACAACCCCAAGAGGCTACAGAAGGCAATGTGTTCTAAGAAACATGAACAACCAAGCAACCTTATCATACTCTTTGTTACTTCTGTAATTGCAGGCCTCTTTGGGTTTATCTAGTTTGGGACTTTCTGTGCTTCCCAGACTTGTATGTCTATTTCCTTTCCAAGATTAGGGAAGTTTTCAGTCATTATTTCTTCAACTAGGTTTTCAATCCTTGTGCTCTCTCTTTTCCTTCTGGTACCCTGGTGATGTAAATGTTGATAAACTTGATGTTGTCCCAGAGGCCCTTTAAAATCTCATTTTCTAAAAATTATATTTTCTTTCTGCTGTTCAAATTGGGTGTTTTCTGTTACCTTGTCTTCCAGATAGCTGATTTGATCTGTTGTTTCATCTAATCAACTATTGACTCCCTCCTTCTTCATTTCTAACTGGTTCTTTTTTATGTATTCTAACTCTTTGTTGAACCTCTCACTGAGTTCATCTATTCTTCCTCTAAGTTCACTAAGACCCTTTTAACCAGTGTTTTGAATTCTGTATCCAGTAGACTGCTTGTCATCGTTTCATTTACTTCTTTTTCTGGATTTCTGTCTTATTCTTTATTTTATATTATCATTGATTTTGAGAGAGAGAGGAAGGTAAAGATAGAAATAGCAATGATGAGAATCACTGATAGGCTGCCTCCTACATGTCCCCTACTGGGGATCAAGCCTGCAACCCGAGCATGTGCCCTTGACCAGAATCAAACCTGGGACACTGGCCAACGCTCTATCCACTGAGCCAAACAAGCTAGGGCTTGTCTTGTTCTTTCATTTGGGGCATGTTCTTTGTCTCTTGATTATGGTCCACTCCCTATGTTTCTTCTCCTGGAGAAGTCTCCTGTGGAGCCCAGTGGCACAGTCTCCTTGTCACCTGAGATGGATCCCTTGTGTGGGTTCTGTGATGTTCTGTTATAATTGGGCCTCCATTTCTGTCAATGGGTGAGGTCGACCTTCTAGGTAGCTGCTGTGAGGGCTGGCCAACACAATGGATAAGCTGTTTTATGGGGAGTAACCACACAAAGGACTCCAAGTCCACTTTTGGATGTTACTTGGTTGGGTGGTGCTCTGGTATGGTCTGAAGCAGGTCCTGGGTATGTTGGGCCTGTAGCCCCTGGGAAGGGCTCTGATGAAAGCCAAAATCAGCAGCCAGTTGTGTGGGGCTTGGGATCACTTGGTAGGAGCTACAAAGTAATATACGATTGCTTGCCACCTTTGTTGGACTGGGAAATACTGTGAACTGAGGCCAGCTTCCACTTATGCTAGGCTTGGGACCTTTTGGATAGCACCATGATGTAAGATGAAGCCAGTGGCCACTTATGCTGGGTTTGTGGCCACCTAGTTAAAACCATGTTCCAGGCTGACTGACTGCCACTTAATGCCAACCTTGGGGCCGCCTAATGGGAGTTACAATGCAAGTTGAGACCAGTCACTATTTGTGCTGGGCTTGGAGCCACTTAGCAAGAACAAGGCACACTGAGGCAGGCTACCACTTGTTTGGTGTTTGTGGACCTTTGAGAGATTTAGGGAAAGTCCAAAGAGTTAGCGCCAAGCATGCCTGCTTGAATAGAAGAACCCCTTAGAGCTCTAGTTAGAGTTGAGGGAGTCGAGGCCGCAGGGAATCACCAAGATGGGGTAAAGAGTATTAATCAGGTTAATGGAAAAGCAAACATTTGGTGTCCACCTGCACCTGGCAAGTTGGTTGGGGGGAGGGCTCAACAAAGGAACAATGGCCCCTCTAGCCCTCACCCTAAAGCTAATAATTTAATTCCTCCCCTATATCACTTTAGTATATCCCTGACACTTTTTGAGCTGCTGCCCCTGCATTGGTGCTTAAAGCAAGTGAATTTGTGAGCAAGTGAGTCTGTATAAGTTCCCTTTAAGACCAACACTCTGACTTCCCACAGCCCTTTGTCTTTCTCACATGCAATAACTGGCTGATTTGCACAGCCAGATGTCATGGGGACTCCTTTTCGTGGCACTGATGGCCCGATTTTGGGGAACCTAGTGTAGGGCTGAGGCTCCTCACTCCTCAGGGGAAATCTTCACAGTTGAGATATCCCTCCTAATGCTTAATCACCACAGGAGTAAGACCATTCTATCAGTCTCAATGTGGCTTCTTGTTTATATCCTTCACTAGAGGCCCAGGGCATGACATTTGAGCACTGCCGGCTGAGTACTCCCTCCCCACCCCCCTGGGGGGGGGGGCAGTCACCACCAACTGAGGCCTACTCCCTTCTCCAGGCTGCTTGCCACCACCACCACTGACCAGGGCCTCCTTCCCTTCCCCCAGCCGGCCCTGACCCTAGTTGAACTCCAGGACCATCTCCAGGAGGAGGGGACAATTTGCATACTATGCTTTTATTATATAGGATTATAAGAATTCTGTTCAGGTAGTCTTCAGATGGTTCTAAATGATGGTTGTTTTAAAATTCAGTTGTAATTTTCATGAAGTCATGGGAGGAGATGAGCACAGAGTTTACCTACTCTGTCGTCTTGACTGGAAGTCTCTAAAAAAGTCTTTAACTACTTATCAACATCTTGATGAGAGATACAAGTTTTCCAAAACTCTACTAGTATTTTTTTACTTTGAAAGTTCAAATTTTATTACTAGTAATAAATTCTTTCAGCTGATTCCCTTGAAATCACAGGATCACTTCATTCAAATTCAAGAAAACAGCCCTTGCTTTCAAGAAACAGCCCTGGCTGATATGGCTCAGCCAAGCATCACCCCATGCACTAAGAGGCCACTGGTTCAACTTTGGTCAAGGCACATGCCAGGGTTTTGAGCTTCATACCTGATGGGGGTCATCCAGGGGTGGAGCTGATCAATATTTCTCTCTCTCTCCCTCTCTCCCTCTCCCTTATCCCTCTCTCTAAAAATCAATTTCAAAAATTCTGTGTGTATGTGTGTATAAAATCCCAGGAATCTGAATAAGATTTCCTTGTTATACTCTTACTTTCTTAAAATGAATTAAAAATTAACTTTCTAGAGTATCATTCTAATCAGAATTCTAATTTAAAGTTAAAAATAAATTAGTTTGTTCAAAACCACGTAAGAAAAATGCAAATCTTTCCATCAATATTGTTTCTCATTAACTGAAGAAATGGAAAGGCCAACCATAAAAATGCTACTGTAGAAAAAGTTTAGAGGGCTTTAAAGATTTAAATTAATTTCTAAAAGTCTACAAACCCCACATGACATAATAAATACACAAATTACTACCTCCCACTCCAATCTCATGTCTTTTCCCAGCTGCTCCTCTTGGATCTCAGAGGAGGCTGGCTGGGGTCTTGACCAACTGAATGTTTGGCTGTAATCCAACATTAGCTTAATGAAGTCCTGGCAAATTTGGGGCATTACAGCCTTCTCCTAAAAGAGAAGAATCACAGGCAAAATTGTGCTAACAGCAGAACACTTTATAAAAAGCACCCTTGAATCCTTTTTGCTGCACGTTCATTTTAAACAACCATTGTGATTTCCAACATTTTACTGCATAATTACAGAACAATCCTAAAAGGAAAATGTAGATAGTCTTAAAATATTCAATGATAAAAATTAAATTGTATTTATTTTTTAAGAAGCTGGCTTAATTAATATGTTGAGACTCCTTGGTTGGTGCCACATAATCTGATAGTTCAATAAATTTTTGTAAACTGTATGTATTATTGTTAAAGATTAGGATTAAAAATGGCAGCGGATTAGGCAGACGTATACAGTGCCTTGTCCCAGAGCAGATAGGGAAAGCAGCTGAAACGAGTAGCTTCCAGCCCGAATTGGCAGTGGAGATCGAGCTGGGAGACAGCCTGCAGCTGGATAAGACAGAAGACTCCTGAGAGAGGAGAGAAAAAAACTATATAACCAGAGACCCAGAGAAGATAGATCATGGGGAGACAAAGAAACAGTCCGCATATGAAAGAAAAACAGGCATCACCAGAAAGGGATGTAAATGAAATGGAAGCAAGCAATTTGTCGGAGAAAGAATTCAGGGAAATGGTCATAAGGTGGATGAAAAGAATGGAAGACAAATTTGACAGTATGTGTAAGAACCAAGAGGAAATGAAGAAGAACCAAGAAGAAATGAAAAACGACATCACTGCTATGAAGAACTCAATAGAAAGCATCAAGAGTAGACTAGAAGAAGCAGAGGACCGCATCAG
>PVJC01035705.1:0-18108 GCA_004026665.1 Murina feae
CCCCCAGTGCACGAACCCTGAAGGGGCTGTGGGAAGACTGAAAATTACTTTCAGCCCCTCACCCAGGCTGGCCAGGCATGCCAGCAGGTGGACATCTCCCCCCCACCAAGGTGTCCCAGACTGCAAGAGGGCGCAGGCCGGGCTGAGGGACCCCCCACCCCCCGAGTGCACAAATTTTTGTGCACCGGGCCCCTAGTATGTATGTATGTGTGTGTGTATATATATATATATATATATATATATAGAGAGAGAGAGAGAGAGAGAGAGAGTTAAATATATGTTTAGTGACATGAAAGATGCCCAAAACATATTATTAAATGACAGTAATCCAGTTGATGAATGGTATGTATGATTGATACAGCTTTTGTTTTAAAAAAAATCTTTATTAATACATTAACTTTATTTAAAAACGAGAGTGGTGTTGAGATCATGGACTTTTATATTTCTCTTATGCACTTCTCTATTATTTTATTTCTATTAATTATTACTTTTATAATCCAAGGAGATTCTATTTAAACCAGCTACCGGGGAAGGATCTCATCAAGGAAGATGGAGTGTCTAGCTCTCATTACACTGTGCAGATTCAGTCTTTGCCAGTGAAAAACAGAATAACACTCCAGTGGTTCCTCACAGCTTTCAGGATAAAGCCTTCATTCCTTAGCGTGCTCAGCTCTGTTTGCTGCTCCTACCTCACCGTTAAGTGCACTACCGTTCAGCCAGCAGAAGTCCTGCTTTCCTTGCACAGCCTTTGGGTTCTTTCTCTCCCAGGCCTTCCCAAAGGTGCTTCCTCTCTCTGGACACACTGCACTGAATCTATGATATTATGAACACACATGTACTACAAAACGATCCTCTGGCACTTAGTAAAAAGTGTTGGGTATCACTATGATGACATCTGTTTCGTTGCATTGAATTACTTGTTTACTTAACCTTGTCACTGGACTGGAAGGGACCCTGTTTTACTGTCCTTAAGTCCCCGGTAAGCACACTCTGTGCTTAACAAACGTACGTTAAAACAGACTTGTCTGTTAACTATATTACCCAAGCTGGACAGGGCAGGAGGTGACATTTCCTGATTTCCAGCCCACCACAATTTATATCAGACCACTTTACTATCTGTAATGCACGATTGCACAGTTAATCACATAATAGCTTACTTTGTTCCCTAATTGTTTTATTTATATTAGATTCCACAAGATTGGTAACCACTCCCCCCCTTCCCCTAGGCAGGAATTGTGTCATAAATTTTAACCTCCCTGGGTCTTGGTTTCCTTCTCTTTCAAATATCTCTCTCACAGGACTGGTGTGGAGATTAAATACCACCTGTAAAGGCACCTCACACAATGTCTGGCACCAAATATTTGCTGCAACTCAACCTCTCTCCATCTCCTTCAACAAGTCGCACAGGCCTGAATGCCTGGGTTTGGCTGTATCAGTTCTCATTGAGTATTTATGTAACGACGTTGTGTGAGGAGTATTTTCGTGGAAACATGTTGGATTTTCTCCCCAAAAGGTTTGCATCAAACTAATCCAGGATATGAGGAGGAGTAAAATGCTCCCACACTGGGTTTAGCAATCTGCACAGCACGTTAGGGTAGATTAGACTCGTACTCAGTCCCTGACAGTGGGTATAGTTAGGCCGCTTTTACAGAGGCGAAGGTGGAGTCTTGGTAAGTTGCTAGTAAACTGCACATCTGTCAAGACTCCAACTCAGGTCTCTGGAATACTTCGGGCCTGGGCTTTTTCCACTCCAAAGGTCGGCCTGGAAATAAGGAACGGCCGGGACCTATCGGGATGGGGTTAGGGGAGAACGAGACCACTTACCTTGGTATTTTTGTCCCTCTTTCCCCGCCTTTTGTGTGTTTTTTTTTTTTTTTGAATTCACAATACTTTGCATAGAGAATGTCCGGTCCCTTTAAAGTCTCAGGTGACGTAATGGACAGCCCCGCCCCTCCTGCACGGCTGCACAGTTCTAAGCCCCGCCCACTGCCCCGCCCCTGCCTAATTAACGCCCCTCATCCGGGTTCCTGGGTTTGAGAAGGTGGGTTTGTAACTTTCTCCTGATCCGGTTCAGTTAGTGGCGGCTCTTCTCTCAACGGTTGTCAACTGCGGACGTCCAGTGCCCCGCCCCTCCGTTGCCATAACAACAGTACACGACGCCTCCGTCCCCTTTTCCCATCTTCCAGAACAATCCTTCCCCGGGGCCAAGACCCTCTCCAGCATTGCTTGTAATTAAGCGGAACCAGAGTCCGCTCCCTTCTGGGAAGGAGGAGTGGGTGGGAGGATTGGAGGCTGCCAGGCTGTCCCCGCGGGGACAGGGAACGGGGCTAAGCAGATGGGAGAGTTAGAAGACTTGAGTGGAGCAGGGCTTAGGGAGGGAAGGGAAGGGGAGGGTCGGCAGGGAAGATCGGAGGGGGACGTGGCTTGCTTTAAAATGGAGATGGGAAGGACTGGGGGAGGGGAGTCCGGGAAACAGGGAGACAGCTGCTGGAGGAGAGCTGGAGCCACTGCGGAGGCCAGAAGGGGTCTCGGGGGTCTGGAAAGGCGTCCTGAGATGTGAAGATGGGAAATGTGAAGTGGAGGTTGGGAGTCAAAATGAGATGCTCATAGGGATGAGGAAAGAAGCACGTTTGGGAGGAGATCAAAGGTGATGGGAGGGGTAATACCCCATCAGTAGAGGTGAGAGCTGAGGGTTGGCAGGCGCTGAGGAGACCTTCTTTCTCAGGACGGGACCCGGCTTGATCGGACGCCAGCCTTCAGCAGGGAAGAGAGATGTCAGACGAAGAGGATCTGGAAGATTTTGACCAGGATGATCTGGAAAGGGAGGACGATGAGAAGGAGATAGAAGACTGGGAAGACAACAGGAAAGAGGAGGAAGTCTTATCAGAGGAAGTGAGACATAGAAATGGAGAGGTTCTAGGACTAAGGATAGGGTTGGGCTGGAAAGGGATGCCTGACTGCACTCCCTCCTGCAGTGGCTGCCGACCCCCCTCACCGAGGACATGATGAAGGAAGGGCTTTCTTTACTCTGTAAGACCGGCAATGGATTGGCCCATGCTTATGTCAAGCTGGAGATTAAAGAGAGGTGCATTGGGGAGTGGGGGGCTGGGTGGCGGGGGGGGGGGGGGGGGGGGGGGGGGGGGGGGGGGGGGGGCAGAGAAATGAGGTTGTAGGGCCCAATCTCCTTTCTCACCCTCATTCCTGGGAGTTTCAGCTGAGAGCTTGGATCTCTCTGAGAGTCTGGAGCTCTCTCATCCTGGACCAGTGGGAGGGAGGGGTCAACTTTACTTTTCAGGAGCCCTGAGACCCCCTGCATCAGGGCTGGCCTGAGGGTTGGAGGCTGTGAGAGGGAATGTGGATTCCTCCTGGACTCCCTCACTTGTCCTGAGTGTAAGGTCTCAGCTCTTCAAAGACACAAGGTCCTTGTCCACTATTAAGAATCCACCTACCTTCCCTTCTCCCCCTCACTCCTACTATCTGTCATCCATTCTTCTCCCCATTAGAAGACATCTCCATATTGCCTTCTGCCTTAGCATCGCTGCCAGTCCTTGCTGGACTCTCACCCTTAACCATGGCCTCTTCCATTTCCTAGAGAACTGACAGACATCCACTTGCTGCGTTCCTACATCCATCTGCGTTATGTGGATATTTCTGAGAACCATCTGACAGACTTGTCCCCACTCAATCACCTCACCCACCTGCTCTGGCTCAAGGCTGACGGCAACCGGCTGCGGAGTGCCCAGTTGAATGAACTGCCTTACCTGCAGATCGCCAGTTTTGCCTATAACCAGATCATTGACACTGAGGGCATCTCTCATCCTCGTCTGAGCATCCTGAATCTCAAAGGTGGGTCTGTAGGATGGGCTACACAGATTCTTTTCTTCCTTGCCTGGGGCCAACAGAAGTGAGCAGTGTGGTCCTTGGCTGGGCCACACAGCAATTTGTATTCATTCATTCAGGCACATTCTGATTCATTACGGCGGTACTATGTAGTGGAGGTGTTCTCATGCAGCTTACGATCTAGATGGGGGAGACAATGAACACAATAAATTCATTCAGTAAGTTAAAAGATGTGTGCTGTGGAAAAAAATAGACTAGGGTAAAAGGAATCGGGGGCACAAGTGGCCATTTCTAACAGATTGGTTAGGACAAGCACCATTGAAAAGCTAACATTTGAGCAAAGAGTTGGGGCAGGAGAGGGAGTTAGTTAGCTATGTGGATTGCTGTGTCGACAAGTCCTTCAGGCCCTGGACCATCAGACCACTTGCCTCCTGCTCCTCAGGGAACCACATCCGCATGGTGACAGGTCTGGACCCAGAAAAGCTGATTAGCCTGCATACACTGGAGCTTCGAGGGAACCAAATGGAAAGCACTCTGGGAATCAACCTTCCTATGCTGAAGAACCTCTTCCTGGTAGCTCCCTGGGCCAGAGGGAGGCTGGTGCAGGGAAGACGGTACTGTGGTGGGGGCCGGATGCCTGGCTTCTAGTAGGCTCAGCTACTGACTTTATCATCATGCTGGTAATTGGCATTATTTACTGAGCCCTTACTTGATGCCAGATGCTGTGGTGAAACAAAGCTAAAACAAACAAGGAACTAACCACCTAGCATCGCTGATAATACATCATGTGTGGATAATACAGAAACAGTTTGCTTTGATATAGGAAGCAACATAACGTGCCATAACTGAGGTTCAGACATCAGGCTAAGTCATTTAGACTCTTGAGCTTCCTCGTTCCAGGATACTGCTGAAGTGATGTCTCCTAGAAGAGCAGTGGGGCTCTGAGACCTGGGAGTGGGTTAAAGCATCACCTCCTTAATCAGAGGTGGCTTTGGTGGGATGAGCAGTCAGTAGGAAGTTACTGCTGACCTTTCTCTGGACTGGCAGCTTCTTCTGGATTTCTTTACTCTCATTACCGATCTCTACTCCCCTCCTACCCCTCCCTATCTACCTCTTAGATTTCCTCTTTTGCTGCATCTCTTTCTGACTTCTCTTCCTTCCCTATTCCTCTCCCCTCTCCCAATACATCTACTATATCCTGGAATCTAGGCCCAGAATATGTTGAAGAAGGTGGAAGGCTTGGAGAAGCTAAAGAATCTCACTACCTTGCATCTTAGAGACAACCAGATTGACACTCTGAGTGGTTTCTCTGAGGAAATGAAATCACTGCAGTACGTCAACCTGAGGTATGCACCCTCTCCAGGCCCCATCTTGCTCCTACCCCTGATCAAGAGCAGCTTTTGACCGTGTTCTTCCTGTCCCCAATCCCCCAATCTTAGCCCATTCTCAGATTCTCACCTCATCCTCCATCCTGATCCTCATCCCTCCTTTCCTTACTTTTTTCTGCATTCAACCCTAATTATAACACTGAGATCTTTATAGCCTGAGACCCCCAAATCCTTATGCTTTCAACCCACAGTTATTAAATATATTTTATTGATTTTTTACAGAGAGGAAGGGAGAGGGATAGAGAGTTAGAAACATCGATGAGAGAGAAACATCGATCAGCTGCCTCCTGCACACTCCTACTGGGGATGTGCCTGAAACCAAGGTACATGCCCTTGACCGGAATCGAGCCTATGACCCTTCAGTCCACAGGCCGATGCTCTATCCACTGAGCCAAACCGGTTAGGGCAACCCACAGTTATTGAGAACATGCTATATGCCGGCTCTTGTGTTGTGTTTCAGGAACATTTAAAGGCACCAGAGATGGTCCCTGTTCTCAAGAGACTCAGTCTGGCTCCAACTCTATGTTTTGTTTCTCTCCCATATAAGTTTCTACTCTGTTTCTCCATCTTCTGAACCCCAATTCCCCTTTCTATTTCCTGCCTCTCTTATCCTGAGCCCCACATATAAGGCTCCTTTTTTTATATGAAACACAAGATGTGCTCAGATGTGAGCAGAGGATACTTGAAAGGAAATCTCTAGATAGAAAAACACGCAGGATCAGAGATTTTTCTCTCAGCAATTCTTGTCTGATGGAGGATTTTATGTGTGTTTCATTAAGCAAAGATGTAAGAAAACTGCTTCCTTAGTCAACAAGGCCTCTTTAGTCAATACCGGCAATGGAGCTGGCAGCGTGGCTCAGTGGTTGAGCAACCTATGAACCAGGAAGTCACCGTTTGATTCCCAGGTTCCCGGGTTGATTCCTGGTCAGGGCACATGCCCAGGTTGTGGGCTTGATCCCTGATCCCCAGTATGGGGCATGCAGAAGGCAGCCAATCAATGACTCTCTCTCACCATTTATGTTTCTATCTCTTTCCATTCCTCTCTGAAATCAATTATATATATATTTTTTAAAAGGACACACACACAAAAAGTCTGGCAATGGAAACAGAATCTCCAAGTAGGAGAGGTGGTTGCACCTTGAACCGCAACTCCAGCCTTAATTCATGGAGCGATCGATCTCTTGTTAATGAACTCTGCCACATTGGAACGGAAAGGTGGAGGGGCTTGTTTTCTGTTAATAGTGTAGGCAGAGATAGTGGACCCTTTTCCGTGCCTGTTCACTGGGAAGGTTTGGAAGTAAGAGTAGTGGAGCTGCATTGTCTCAATGACTAGGAGGTGCCTCTGGGGCCAAAGATGCTAAATCTGCAATGCACAGGGCAGTCCAGCATGAAGTGCATGCAGCGCTCCCAGTGAGAAATACGGCATGAGGTTCAGCACCTCCAAGGAGATGAAGTGGAAACATTTAAACCTGATTTCATATAGGCTTGAAGCAAACACATGAAAATAACTGTATGAGGAGGCATATTAGGAGATGAAGCCTGTTCTTTAGGCTGGGAGCCCATCCTTACCTCTAGGTTCCTCCTAGTAGGGAGCAGGACATAGCACTCACTACCTTGAGCTTCGACCCCAGTTCCTCTTTCACTGCCCCGAGTCCTTCTAGCCTCTGAGTAGGTGTAATTGACACAGAAGTCTGTCCCTGCAAGGCAGATTCCCCCCTCCTCCCCAACTACAAGACAGGGTTGTGACCTTGCTTTGCTGCTCCAGAAGGATAAATAGGACACATTGCGGAGTAGAATATGGCACGTAGGGATTCCTTGAAAGACAGGAGTGGAGCTGGACAGCAACCCTGCAGCAAATCTGGCAATGCTTGGCAGGCCAATCATAAGAGGCAGTGTTTCTAAGGAAGCTGGAGCCCATGGGAGGTTCCCCCCAGAGCTCCATTGCTGGCAGCTAGCCTCCAAAATCATTCTTCCCAAAAATCCTCCCTGACTGCACCCGCAGGGGGAACATGATATCCAACCTGCAGGAGCTCACCAAGCTTCAGAACCTGCCCAAGCTTCGGGCCTTGGTGCTGATGGACAACCCATGCACAGATGAGACTGACTACCGCCAGGAGGCCCTGGTGCACATGCCACAGCTGGAACGTCTGGACAAGGAATTCTTTGAGGAGGAGGACCGGGCTGAGGCCAATGAGATTCGTCAGAGGATGAAGGAAGAGCAGGAGCAGGAGGCCGAGCCTGAGCAAGATGTAGGACCCGACCAGCCATAGATGTAGCAGCGGTTGTTCTTGCCTTCAAGGATAGTAAGGAAGCCAGCAGGGAGGCAGGAAGAGGAGGCCAGGGGCCTGGCACTTAGGGGGAGAGCGAAGCTGCTGTGGGAAGAGGTGGGTGAGGAAGGGATTAGGCCAAGAGGACCCTTGGAAAGATGACAGTTAAGGGTCAGGGGGTGTCTGAGGTTGAGGACCTAGGAGGAGCTGAGGAAAGGCTTAGGAGATACATCAGGAGGCCAGAAGAATAAGTGAAAAGCATTGAGGTGGCAGGCATAGCTGTTGGTGTGGGTGGCAGCCATATCCAAGCTAGAGTGAAGATCAGTTGTGAAGGCCAGGTCTGCAGCGAGGTGGTGGTGGAGGGGAGGTGGTTGGTGGTGTATGAGGAATTCTGCTGGGCCTAGGAGAGAAGGCAGGAGGGAAAGAGCCTGCACTAAAAATCGGAAACTAAAAATAACAGGACAAGGGGTAGAGGGAAGAAAGGAGGGCAGGGTGAGGCAGAAGGGGCTGAGGAGATGAGGCCAGGGAAGTGTAGCAGCTGGCATTTCAGATGGGAGCGGAGGCAGCAGTGGGAATGCAGAAGGGCCCAGAGCATTTACTTCTGTCCCTTCCTCCAGGAGATCAAAGACACTGGCCCCAAGACCTGAGACGCCTCCATTGGCTTGGCCCACCGCAGGCACACCCTCATCCGGAGACAGGCTGACCCCTCAGCCCTGACCCGAGGGTTCATCAGCCTGCCGCCCAGCTCTGTGTGGGCACCTGGGCAGAGGGGCAGGTGGGCTCGAGATATGCCTGGAGCCTAGAGCCTAGAAGTGGGCATCCTTGAGGCAGATCCCGTTGCCTGCGGAGACGGGCTGGGGTGTGTGAGGAACAGCTCGGTTTCGAATAAAGAGGTATCTTGATACTTTTGTGCCTGACCGGGTATTGAAGCGTCTGCCGCGGGCTTTCCTGGCTGTGGCGGGCCTCAGGCATCGGATGACTCTCTTGGAGGCTGTGCCCGTTACTTTCCAGGGGGTCGGGTCGTGGGCAGCAGCGTGCGTGGGCGCTGGAAAAGGCGGGCTCTGGGTCGCCGCCAGTCCCTCCCGCATCGCTCTCCCCCTCCCATCCCCCCACCACACCATCGGCCCCCCACCGGCCCCCCAGCCGCACTCCTACGTGCGCCTCCGCCCGCGGCTCCTGACTCACGGGGGCTCCAGGTCACATGCGCCCGCCCGGCCCTATCGGCGCCTCCCCCAAACACCCCCCTTCCCCCCTCCGCCCCGCCGCCCGGGAGCCGCAGTCGCCGCCGCTGCCGCCGCCACTCCCGCTCTCTCTGCGCCGCCGCCTCCACTGCCACTGCCACCGCCACCGCCACAGGCTGAGTCTGCAGCCCCGAGGTGAAGCCCTGCCCGGCCCCTGCGCCCCTCTGGCCCGTCCCCCGGCCCCTGCGCCCCGGCCAGCTCCCCTGGCCCGCGCGCATCTCTCCCCGGCGCTGCGCACCTGCTCCGCCACCCGCGCCTCCCCGGCATCCTCCTTCCCCGCCTTCCCCGACCGCTCCGCTCCGTTTCTCATTTGGGCTGTCGCCCCCTTCTCATTTGGGCACAAACCCTTCTCCACCCAGGCCTACCCGCTTCACCTCCGGTCCTGTGGACATTGAGTTCGGCCCCCGGCTGTGCGTTTATATCCTGGCACTTCCTCTTGGCTTTGCATCTAAGGGGTGTCTTCTCTCACCCTCCTGCAGCATCCTCGCCCCCACAACCCCCCACTGCGCCCCTCTCGGCCGCGCCGGGGCTGGGAGGGGAGAATTTGCCCAGGCCTGCTCATCCCTCTGGTCTCTCCCCCTCCTCCCTCCCCGCTGCGACCCCCAGGGACGAAGGGCCTTTCCTAGGACCCTCTCTCCACTGCACATCCGTGGGAGAGAGACTGGGACCTGGGCGTGGGGCTGGGGTGTTAAGTTGGGTGGGACAGGGCCGTGAATAAAGGCTTCAGCTGCGGACTACCCATCCTCTTCTTGGCTCCAAGGAGAAAGGCAAGCCTGGCAGCCATTCCTCTCTGAGGAGGTCTGGGCGAACCCCACCAGCCGGCTGCCCAAGCTGCTGAGGGGCCGAGGGAACCACTGCCCTTCCCCCCCCCCCCCCCCCCCCCCGACCCCTCACTGCGGTGTCCTCCGGCCTCAGAGTTGGATCTTACCCCGCCCCGCACTGCAGTGACCTCCCCTTCCTCACTGCATTGACCTTCTCCTTTCCCCCTGGAAGGGGTGGGGGAATCCCCTGCTCCTCCCCACCCCCACCCACTGCAGTAACCTCTTTCCCATCCTCCTAGCCTCTAGCCCCTCCCACAATCTCAGGCTCCACCCCCCTAAGCCTCTTACCTTTCTCCTTTGCTTCCCTTCCACCCAAGGAGATCCCAGTCATCATGTCGATAACGAAGATCTGGGCCCGGGAGATCTTGGACTCCCGTGGAAACCCCACTGTGGAGGTGGATCTCTACACTGCCAGAGGTACTGAGCTGGCTGGACCGAGCCCAGCCCTCCACCCCCACCCCCACCTGACCCCCACCTGACCCCTCAGTGCTGGGTTTGCCCTGGCCTGGGAGAGGAAGCTTCCTTGATTCCCAGCAGGGCTGGGGTGCTGGGCCAGGCTCTTGGCCTGGATTGTGGGGGTTGGATGCTGTTGTCCAGGGGAACCAGGATAGTCAGGCCTCCGTGTCCTAGTTTAGTGTATGACACATGCCCTGCCTCTGCATGTTTGTGTATGCACCTGCATGTGAGCATATGAGCACATAACTTCATTTCTCTGGGTTCCTACTGGTGCATGTGGGAACTCGGGTGGATAAGGAGGCCCTTGCTTGTGTGTGTGTGTGTGGGGGGGGGCAGTGTGTGCATGTGTGTGTATCTCTGTGTATTAGGAGCAGTGTGTGTGTGTTAGGAATAGTGTGTGTGTATTAGGGAGCAGTGTGTGTATTAGGGAGCAGTGTGTAATAGGAGCAGTGTGCATATATGTGGGTGTATTAGGGAGCTGGATGTGTGTGTGTGTATGTTTGTGTATTAGGGAGCAGTGTGTGTATATGTGGGTGTATTAGGGAGCTGGATGTGTGTATTAGGGAGCTGTGTGTATTAGGAGCAGTGTGCATATATGTGTGTGTATTAGGGAGCAGTGTGTGTATTAGGAGCAGTGTGCATATATGTGTGTGTATTAGGGAGCAGTGTGTATTAGGAGCAGTGTGCATATATGTGTGTGTATTAGGGAGCAGTGTGTATTAGGAGCAGTGTGCATATATGTGGGTGTGTTAGGGAGCAGTGTGTGTATATGTGGGTGTATTAGGGAGCTGGATGTGTGTATTAGGGAACAGTGTGTATTAGGAGCAGTGTGCATATATGTGGGTGTGTTAGGGATCTGTGTGTGTATGTTTGTGTATTAGGGAGCCGTGTGGGGAAGGGGCTGATGTGGCAGCAGGAGTTTAGAGCTGGAAGCTAAAGAGATCCCTGGCCCTGGTGTCTTTCTCTCCCTCCTCCCTCCATGTTCCTCTCCCAGGTCTTTTCAGGGCTGCGGTGCCCAGTGGAGCCTCCACTGGGATTTATGAAGCCCTGGAGCTAAGGGATGGGGACAAGCAGCGTTACTTAGGCAAAGGTGAGGCCTTCTCTCATTCCTAAGCTCTCCCACCCCTCAGCTTTATGTTCCGACCTCATACCAGTCCCCATGCCTTTCCTTGCATTCCTCCCTCCCCCTTCCCTTCTGGCCCCTCCTGGACTGACCCAGCCTGGCCTCTTTGCCTCTCCCCAGGTGTCCTGAAGGCCGTGGACCACATCAACACAACCATTGCACCGGCTCTCATCAGCTCAGTGAGGCTCACTCTTTGCTGGAGATGGCAGGACCAGGGTCCTAGAAGGAATCCTGGGCCAGGAGAGGCAAAAGGGGGGGGTGTGCCCACGCCTTGGAAATCATGGTTACTAAGGGAAGGGTGGGAAGATGACCCCTTACTGTCCTCTGCTCCAGGAGTAGGGGGAGGGGCTCAGGTCCCGTGATTCAGGCAGGCCACTGTCACAGGAGCCTGGTTGGACCCTGGCTGGATGTGAGCCTGTGTGAAGGGGGGGCCCTGTGTCTTAGGGCCCAGCCTCCATTCTGGCCCTGGGTGATGGTGGCTCTGCCTGCAGGGTCTCTCTGTGGTGGAGCAGGAGAAGCTGGACAACCTGATGTTGGAGTTGGATGGGACAGAGAACAAATGTAAGCAGGGGCTGGGAGAAAGTGGGGGGTAGGGGGGCGAGGGTGGGGAGGTGTGGAGCAGAGAGAACTGAAGGGGCCAGCACTGGGGGAGCTTCCTGAGGATAGACTTTTCATCCTACCCCCAAAATCAGAACAGGAGAAGATGAGTTTAATTGCAGTTGGTGTGTGTGTGTGTGTGTGTGTGTGTGTGTGTGTGTGTGTGTGACATAAGACCATTAGACCGAGGAATAACTTCTTTGCAGCATAAAGGGGCGGGAGTTGGCGTGAGATAGTCTGATCTTGGGATGTTTAGAAATATATGCAGCTCTCTGTCCTTTCCTGTCACCTCGTCCCCAGCTCCCCTGCTATTTCAGGAGAGAATGGACTAGATGTTGCGCAGAGGAAGGAGGAGAGGGGTCTCCTTTATTGCCTCTTTTGGGGAGTATAGGTGGTGTCAGGGCTGGAAGAGGAAGGAGACATTTTTGATTAGTGCCTTCTTCTGTAATCTCCCAGCTAAGTTTGGGGCAAATGCCATCCTGGGTGTGTCCTTGGCCGTGTGTAAGGCAGGGGCAGCCGAGCGGGAATTGCCACTATATCGCCACATTGCTCAGCTGGCTGGTAACTCAGACCTCATCCTGCCTGTGCCGGTGAGCACCCACCATGCCTGTACCTCCCCCAGGGGTAGGGTCCGGGGGAGCATGAAACCTTGTGAAGACTGATGGGAGGACAGGGAATTGGGGTAGCTAATGAGAAAGGATGGGAACATGAGACTTGGAGTCTGGGAAGCTGGGGGGGAATTTGGGATTTGGGGTGGATGCTCCCAGGGCAGAAAGGAAAATGCTCAGTGACTGTCTGTCCTGTGGCTCCCAGGCCTTTAACGTGATCAATGGAGGCTCCCATGCTGGGAACAAGCTGGCCATGCAGGAGTTTATGATCCTTCCGGTGGGTGCCGAGAGCTTTCGTGATGCCATGCAGCTTGGGGCGGAGGTCTACCACACACTCAAGGGGGTCATCAAAGACAAGTATGGCAAGGATGCCACCAATGTGGGAGATGAAGGTGGCTTTGCCCCCAACATCCTGGAGAACAGTGAAGGTGAGACCAGGATCCCCACTCCCAGCTCTAAGTCTCCCTTCATCCTGAGTCATTGGGAAGGGCCACATACTTCACCACGTTCTGAGGAGTCTGGGTGGTGGTCCTTGACTCCTGCCAGCTCCAGAGGGCCTGTCAAATTCACATGGAGGCCTGGAAGAGCAGTCCTCACCTGCCCAGCCAGGTTCCTTCATGACTGTAAATTCTCGCTGGCGCCCCTGGAAGTGCTAGAAGGTGGTCTAGGTCTCCTGTGGGGTCCATGCCGGCCTTTAACTCCATAGGGTTCTCAGTTTGATGAGATATACCAAACTCTAGGTAACCTATTCTAAATCTATCCCACCCTCACCCCAACTTTGTATGCCTTGAGGATATCTAACTTTTTTCTGCCCTGGGAGAAACTGTATAGTGAATAGAAACAAAACCCCAAACTGGTAGTGGCTAAGAGTTAAGGTTCTGAGGCTAAAACTGCCTGCCTTTGAACCTTGACTTGAAGACTTACTGGCTGGCGATCTTTCTTACTTATTTTGTCCATGCTTTGTCTTTTAAAAAAATATTTTTATTGATTTCAGAGAGGAAAGGAGAGGGATAGAGAGGAACATTAATGATGAGAGAATCATTGATTAGCTGACTCTTGCATGCCCCCTACTGGGGATCCAGCTGGCAACCTGGGCATGTGCCCAGACCTGGAATCGAACCTAGGTCGATGCTCAACCACTGAGCAACACCAGCCAGGCCGTGTTCTTGTCTTTCTTATCTGTAACAGAGGAACACTAATAACAGTATCTACTTCATAGCATCATTGTGAAGATTAAATGAGATCATTTATGTGAGGTGCACAGTTAGCCCTCAATAAATGATAGCTATTTAAAAAACACTGTTATGAACAGAAGGCATCCTCTGCCTTCTTGGAAGATGGCCTGCTCTTCCCAGACCTGGGGATAACCCTGACCAGAACCTTAGCCAGACTCCTTGGTAGCAAGTGCTCTACCACAGCCCTTAATTTCTTCCTTTCTCTCCTTCCTCCTTGTCTGCCCTTCCTGCTAATAATCTCGCTGTGTTTCATCCCCAGCCTTGGAGCTAGTGAAGGAAGCCATTGACAAAGCTGGCTACACGGAAAAAATTGTCATTGGCATGGATGTCGCTGCCTCAGAGTTTTATCGTGATGGAAAATATGACTTGGATTTCAAGTCTCCTGCTGACCCTTCCCGATACATCACTGCGGACCAGCTGGGGTCCCTCTACCAGGACTTCGTCAGGGACTATCCTGGTGAGAGCAAGACGGGGTATGGAAGAGAGTGCAGGGGTAGGGCGGGAGCAGGCAACTCTGGACCTTATAGGATGCTACCTCAGGTGCCAGGTGGAGGTATCCTAAGAAGAGACTGAGAGCCAGGAATGGGGTGAAGTCTCCTGCAGAGCCTGGGCTTTGTATGTAGTAAATGTGCAGGTACCTGTGATGAATTTGTTCCATCTGCTTCAGCTCCTGACTAAAGTCATGCACTCTGAAGCTACTGGGGTCATGGGCAAGGCTTTGGAAGAAACCAGGGATGGCGAGGTGACCCGACCTGGCAGGGAACCAGCCATTTCAGTGTTTTGGATAAAGTTGTGGATGCTAAATGGAGCTGGAAGTGATGTGTGAATAGAAGGCTGATGAGGAACTGAATTATCCTTCAGTTCTACCATAGCTTTAGGTATAGATTGCAGAAGGAAGGATTTTGATTAGTGATAAGGAAGGGCTTCCTGGTAGTGAAAATGTGAAAATGCAGATAGGTTGTGAGAAAGACTTGGAACCCTTGTTTTTTGAAAGTTTATGAATGAATCAAGGTAAGACTCAGTTAGGGCAGGCTTATTTGGGGATGGGGGAAGCAAGGATGAGCAACTCAGTTAGCCAGGGGATCTGGCTATTTCAGGGAATCAAAGTGTGTGTGTGGGGGGTTCCTGCCTGGTGCAGAGCCACTGAGAAGATCAACAGCCCCTTCATCCCTCTCCCTGCAGTGGTCTCCATTGAGGACCCCTTTGACCAGGATGACTGGGCTGCCTGGTCGAAGTTCACAGCCAATGTAGGGATACAGATTGTGGGAGATGACCTGACAGTGACCAACCCAAAGCGCATCGAGCGGGCACTGGAAGAAAAGGCCTGCAACTGTCTGCTGCTCAAAGTCAACCAGATCGGTTCGGTCACTGAAGCTATCCAAGCGTGAGTGCCTCCTGGTTCTCTCCTGCTCAGCCTGTTTCTCAGGACCCCTCTTGCAAGGGCTGTATGCCTAATCCTGCCCACAGATGCTGAAGAGAGCAGGGAACCTAGAGTCACCTTCATAGCCCTCAGTTCTGCTTCCTCTGGGTTCCGAACAGATTCTCTGCTTCCCACCCAGACAGCTCCCCTCCAGATGTTTCTTACCATAGACCAGTGTTGGGGCTGGGAAGAGAGTGTCCCGTGAGGGGCTGGGGCTCAATGCTGGTGTATGCATACAGGTGCAAGCTGGCCCAGGAGAATGGCTGGGGGGTCATGGTGAGTCATCGCTCAGGGGAGACTGAGGACACCTTCATCGCAGACCTGGTGGTGGGGCTGTGCACAGGCCAGGTGAGTGCAAGGGAGATCTTTATGCAATTGGTGGGTTCCAGGCTCAGGTGGGTCTCTCCTTCCAGGTGCTTGAGGGTTTCGGGGGAATTTCAAGGGAGTGTTCGTTTCCTCTAAAGAAATGAAGGGGCAGCCACTGAGCTGCTTATCTTTCCTGATGTTTCAGATCAAGACTGGTGCCCCATGCCGTTCTGAGCGTCTGGCTAAGTACAACCAGCTCATGAGGTGAGGGAACCTGGGGAATGGGGGCCCAGGGCTCAGGGTTAAAAGCTCTGTTTGCCCACTGTTCCATATCCAGAGGAGAGTTTTGAAAGATGGGCTGACTAATGGCCTGATGGGTGGATCCCACAGGTCACGTGGGAGAGCCAGAGCAGGCCCACACTTGGGCCAGGACACAGGAGCGGGTGGTGTGAGGGGCTTGGAAACTGAGGACGTCCTGCTCCCCTGACGTTTCCTTTCTGGCTCATTTCTCTCAGAATTGAGGAAGAGCTGGGAGACGAAGCTCGCTTTGCTGGACACAATTTCCGCAATCCCAGCGTGCTGTGATCACTCTACTCTCCTGGAGACTTGGACCCCCTCCACCCTCCTGGAACTCCTCCCTGTCCTGCTCTGTGATATTTCACCCCAGACACCCCAGCTGACCTGCCGCACGGCTCCTGGGCTTGTCCCATCTCTGCTGTCTCTATTCTCCCTCTCTGGGTTCTACACTCTTCACTTCTCCTTCCTTTTCTCTCTCCTCAAAAACTGGCCACAGGACTGAGGATTATAAGGGGGTCCTTGGAAGAATGATCAGGGTCTGTGACAGGAGCATCAGGGTTGGTTGCTGAGGTGTTCAGGGAGAGGCCATGGGTCACTTGTGCTTTGCACCTGTTCCATGTGTTTTCCATGTTGCAGATGAGCCAGGCACAGCGTGGTGCTGAGGTGGAGGGAGGTGCTGGCTGCTGGGCATGCCTGCCCTAAGATTTTAGTGTGTTATTTATTCATTTATTTATTTTTCCTGTTGATTATTCATTTCCTCATGACTCCAGGGCCCAAAACTGGCCTGACTGGAGGGGACTATGTGTTTCATATGGCTATAGATTCTGGATGGTCTGGGATGGAAGTCTTGCTGGAATGCTGAGGGGAACAGAAAAAGGCCTTGCTGGCAGTTCCTTTGTGTGTAGCAACCCTTCACTTAAGCCTGGCTGGGGCCAGAGATGGCGCTGTGTGCCTGGGGACTCTTCCCTGGAACTCTCTTCCCAGCTCTACCTTCCCTGTTCTTTCTCCAGCTGCCCCAGAGCAAGGCCTTGCTCCCACCATGCCATGTTCCACAGTTCCCACCACTTCTTGACATTGAAATGAGCACCACCATTAAAGTTTGAATCACAGTGCATTGTTGTGTCTGAGGAGTCTGACTGTAGCTCATGTGAGGGGAGAGAAGATGGTGAACCTGGATAGCAGAGCTGGGGAGGGCACAAGAGGAGGAAGACAAATAGAACAAATAAGGCCAAGATGATGGCATTGCCTACCCCACTCTAGCCAGGTGAGGGCCACGTTGCCCCTGCCTTCTTAGCAGCAAGCTTGGCCCCGGGATCCAGGTGAATGAGTTCTTAATCTGGTGCAGGAATTCTTCAAATCACCAAAAATGTGTGTATGTGCATTTTGGGGAAAAGGTGGCCAAAGTGTTTTCAGATTGCCAAAGAGCCTTGACCAAAGAAGGGATAAATCTGTGAACTAGAGCAGCTCCCATACTGGGCCTCTCCAAACCCAAATCCTGGCTGCTTCTGGGATGGAACAGCATTGCATGGCCACCACTCCCTGCAAGGTGAGCAACCAGGAGGGGAGGATGGTACCAGGGGCGGCAGAGGGGGCCTGAGGAAAAGGTTTCCAGTAAACTGGAGATTCAGGACCGGAAGCACTCAGCGGGCTAAAACTCGCCCCAGCTGGGTCAGCCTGCAAGTAGGTGCCAGGCTGTGGTTGAAGACACACTGCAACTCTTCAGCTCCTGTGGAGCCCCAGCACTGAGGTGGGAACCCAGGAACCTCCCAGGGGGAGAACCCCCAGTGCTCTGAACACTAGGGGCAGTGGAAAGCTGTGGCCACTAGAGGGAGGCAAGGTTCTGCAGGACGCAGACAGCCCCGCTAAAGGTAGGTGGGAGGAATTTCAAGGTTGTTCCCTCTGTGGGCCTCCCACTCTGTTTCTGAGTTCTGGTCCTGGGATCCCTCTGCCATCCTGCCCAGCTCCAGGACAAGAAGATTCCAGTCCTGCTTGGGCAGAAGCCATTTCTCAGCCCTGTCCTTCCTGTGTCGTGGACATGTCCTCCATTTGCAGTTCAAAGAACTTGCACCCTCTCCTCAGTGCCTCTTCATTTCAGTGCGGGCATCTCATCTTTCCCTTCTCTCCTGAGTCTCCTGGCGCCTTTTCTGTTTCCCTTGGGGCACACTATACTTTTCGTTGGGCCTCTTGGTTTTCTCTGGGGTGCATTAGATTCATTTTTCCTTGGTAACTCCTGCACTAAACAGGCCTATTCTGGTTGGAGCCACATTTTCTAACCTCTGCCCCTTTTCTCCCTCCTTACTAAGTCACCTTTCTCTGCAGCCATGTCCCCCCCCCTCCCCCAGGTACTGGGTAGATTGAGTTACAGCTAGCTCTGCCTGGGTTTCCCAGGCCCTTCTCTCCACTTTCCCTTTGTGCCGTTGCCTGGAGACCAGTGGGTCCTGGGGGGCTGGGGCCTGAGAGGGAGCTGGGGTGAGGGGTGGTGGTGGTGGTGTGTGTGATGCTCCTGAAG
>PVJC01035706.1:0-18103 GCA_004026665.1 Murina feae
AAAGGAGAAAGTCAGAATCACTTAGCCACAAACCATACATTTTGATCACACAAAACATGGCTGAATTAAAACCTCAGGTTCTGAAAGGCAAATGCTTCCTTAGAGGAGAATAAATCTTCCAACAGCACAGGCACAGCCAGAGGTCAGAGTGCCTAGTTTAATGCTGAGCGCACAGACCAAAATTCCCCCAAGGCTGTGCTCCTACTTGTTGAAATGTGTCTTTAGAACGCACCTTGACCACTAGCAGACTCTGTTAAGGACCTTTTGACTATAACCATAAATGTAAGGGCCTCTCAGCACTTTATATTGTTTTTTAGATATTACATTATAAGGATGCAAAAACATACTCCACCCATGCCTGATAGCCTCAAAGGGTTCTTCTTAAACTTGGGAGAAGTTTCCATATATAATGACTTACAAACTCATTTTTAAAAATAAACATAAAAGCAAAGTGATACAGAACAACTAGTGAGGTAGTGGAATAAATGCAGATTTTCAAACCACAAACTCTATGACCTAGTATAATAACTTTTTTTTTTAGGTTATGCCATCAAAGCTTGTAAAGCAATAGAAGCAATAGAATGGGAAAAAGAAGATGCTGAAAAAAAGAAAAAAAGACACCCAATGACATCAGAGAAGCCCAATGTCATCACAACTTCCTCTATCCTGAGGCGCACAGAAGAAATACTAGATGCTCAGAATTTCTGCAAGGCCAGCTTTCACTTAAACCAGTAATATAAATTTACCCAACTCAAGGAGTATCAAGGATGATTCGGTACCCTGATTTGGAGGTACTTTTCTGTTAAGACAGAATAATTCGGATGAGTAAGTCAAAGGGACGGACATGCACTGTGACTCTTACCAAAGCGTCAGCAACAGCAGCTTCAAGATCTGTACTTGTGCTTAACACGCGCATGGCATTCACAGAACCAGGTATTCTTCCTGCCTGGCCAAGCCCAAACCGGTCTATTTAAAAAACAAAAGCAAAAGATCTGTCACTTTAATTCACATTTTCTCAATGTCTTTGCAAGGATCCCTGCCTCTTCCCACCTACAGAACAGAGGCACTGGAAACTGTCCAGCCCATTTTAACTACATTGGACTTGGAGTTTTAGCTACACTTGTTTCCCAGTGGCAGAGGGTCGACTGTTCACACTTAGCACCATCGTGCCAAAAAGCATCCTGACAACTGAAATGGTTCTTTAATGATATTTTAGTTTTGAAAGGTGCTAAGATATAGGAGAGCAACTTATTATAGAAGGGAGCAGAGCTATGAAGGGGTTGAGTGTATCAATGTGTTTAGCATTCCCTCTAGAGCAAGCATGTCAAACTCGCAGCCTATGGGCCACATGTGGCCCACAATGAATATTTTTCCTGCCCGGCCAATATAATGGTATGTAAGAAACGTTTTAATAAAAATTTTGTAACTTAATTTTACAATATCCTGTTATACACAATTATTAATAACAAAGTACAATGTTCGCTGATGACTGATTACTATAATCGTGTTGCATTCATTTCCCTTACGTGCCTTACGCGCAGGTGCACCATTTACCTCCACTAATATCAGCAGCAAATATTTTAGCAGCCAATTGCCACGTCATTAGCCTTGGACTGACTTGTTTGGTGTGCACAACAGTAAATATTTCACTTTCAGAAAACAAAAAAATAGGTTTATTTGCGTTACACTTATTAATTTGTGCAGTTACTCAGTGTCTGGTAAGTTAATGTTTTAGAAAAAGTATTAATTTTTATTAAAATGTTCTATTATTTTATGTTAATGATTACTCATTTATTTCAGCCCTTTGTATTCAGCATGTCTCTATTGAAATAAACCTATGTTTCTATGAAAATTGAAGTTTTCATTTTTTTGCAGCCCACATCAACTTAAACCTTGTTTATTTGGCCCGTGTTAGCCTTTGAGTTTGACATGCTTGCTCTGGAGTCAAGTGGCCCTGAGATTTGGTCAAATTAATAGGACACTTCAAGGTTACTGTGGCTGCAGGTAAATGAATTCTAATGCAATGTGCAATAGTCAAAATTTAAAACAAATGTATTCAGTTGATCACTGTGCAAATTTTCATCAGTGTCACTATTGTTTAACTATTATTAATTAAACTCAATTAATTTTAGGCATATGTTCTTCATAATTCCTGTATCACCAAAGGTTATTTAAATAAATTTATTAAAATTCTTTAATAATCACCACAAAATCTAGCATTTCAACTGCAAAATATTAATAATTAAGATGATATTGTATACATTTTTCCTGAGTCCCTCAATTGATTTTTAAAGGATAGTCTTTATACATGAGGACAAAATGGACAGAATCAAAAATATTTAAAACAAATTTTACAGTTCAAACAACTATCTAAGCTTGCTAATGATATGCACAACAAAAACTAGCTGTTTGAAGTCCTTTTCATTACAGTTGACCAGCCTTCCTTAAGAAGTACTGAGATTTAAACATAATAGAAGGTCCATGTAAATTATACTTCACAGGTATATCACACTAGTTTCTTATTTAAAATGCTAAGATATATATTTTTTAAAGCATTGGAAGAAAAGTTAAGATAAAAAATGCTTTCTTTTTATTAACATATACTGGACGATGAAAATCTTTTACTAGCCATATGAAGCATTTACAATAAAAGGAAAACTAGTATTTGTTTTAAATAAATTAATCTTTCCTATAAAGTGATACATAAAATCTTACAAATATGATTTTAGATATATAACAAACATCACCTACAAAGCCAGTGAACTTTAAAAGTGAAGTGTTATTTAACTCTTTTAAAATGCCAGTTTCAAAACATTACATCTTCCATCGCCACAGAAAGAAAAAAAAAGTAAACAGTGCTAATCAAAAAAGTTATACAGTCATGAATTTTTATAAAGAAACAAAAATTGTATGTTATACTATCCCCTTTTTTAATGCACTTACTGATCATATTGAATGTCACCTTAGTCATTTAAGGCAATTTAATGTGCCATATAAACTATAGAGAAACCACAGAACAATTATATCCACATACTTATATAGATGTAAGTTACCAGTTGAAATATGAAATGAGTATAAATTTGAGATAGTTTGCACACAGCTTCATGAATGATCTTTGTTCATTTTTCCATTAAAAAAGGGTAGATAGTAAGGAATTTATGAATAACAGAATGAAAGTAATTCAGTTAAAAGCCATTTAAAAATTACCAGCATGAACTTAAAAACAAAGTCTACATAAAATAAAATAAGGAATTAGATCTCATGCCAGCAGTTCTTGCTCAGGGGATAATACTGATTTTTCAGACACAAAATTAAAACTATAAGAACAATGCAATTAATTATTGCTTCCCAATGCACACAGCTTTGTCACACAGTGACTGTAGCTCATTCTATATGTATCAGAGATCACTGAATTCCAATTCTTAAGAGGAAATGTTTGGATCTAAGCAGAACTGTAAGCCTTTTATTTCAACCAGAGAAAACTCTGTTCTGCATTCTCACTGTTCTGATACTATTACGAAGCTTCATTTCTAAGCGATGGACACAGATGACTGTACCCAGTCTTGTCCATTACCTTCGGGGAATGGGAGAGCATATATTTTTAAAATGCATACCTGGCTTCATTTAGAGGAGGAACAAAGAAGATTATCTAACTCAGTGAATTGGTCACAGTTATCACCTGTGACTTAATAAGATTGTGTCTTAATACTGTAGTCATTAGGGTTGCTAGTATTTGAAAATGATGCCAATTAAATTTGGCAAACTGATATATTATTGCATGCTTATTTTTGCCCCAATGGCTGACCAGTGAATTTTTGGTATTGTCAAAAAGGGGTCGAGATGGAAAAAGCTTGGGGACCAAAGGCTGCAAAAGCCACCACTGGCCTGACTATGTTATCTGAATCATGATCTTGTTTTTCCATAAAAGTGTTAGGACAATCCATTTATTTTTATACCTATAATTTTATGTATGACATACTTTGGTAACTAAATAGTACCTCCAAATTAGAACTTGACACTAACTGACATGAGTAATTGTCACTAAGACTTGGAAGATGAAAGAATCTATTGGATAATATTCATACTCCATTCCCCACAGGGACCCTTCTGATACCTAAAGTATGGGTTGCCTTCCTGGGGGAGGGAGCAAAAAGAGGGTAAGAAGTGCCTCCCCCCTTTTTGCTTTGTTTCGTTTTAACATAAATATGAACACTGGAGAAATAATGTTGTCAAACAAGCTATAAAGCATCTACAGCCTATTAACAGAACCATAAACATTCAACAACTTAAAAAAATTACAGCACATTGGAAGGGGGAGGGAGGGGATGAAGTGCATACATGCCAAGTGCTAGCCAACACTGATGAAAACGAATGTAAAATGAGTGCGGAACTAGAAGAGATGGAGAAGCCGAGGCATGCAGTTAGCACTTGTTCACCTGACTGCCCGACAGAGTCAGCAGTGGAGAGAGCGCTAGTGGACCTGGAATGCCGTCGAGAGGCTGCAGGTAAAAGGAATGGTGACACCCACAGGATTAACAATTACCAAGACAGAATGCCACAGTCCAAAGGAAATGCAGCGACTGCCGCCATGGGCCACATTTTCTCATGAAAAGAAATGGTGCTTGACATGAATGGATAGCAAGGGCCAATCCCTAAGTTCCATGGCTGCTGGCTCTCAGGCAGCTCTTAAATACACAGGCACTCAGAGACCCTCTGTAAGGCATTCCTTATGCATCAACGAATTCAGACTCCGGGTGGATCTTTAGTTCATGAAGCCTCTATCAGCCATTATGAGATATGCAACATGAAGAACATCAGGAGTCACCAGCACCATCTGAATCCGAGTCGAACAGCGGGATGGATTCACTCAGCCCACAAGATGTCTCATCAGTATGTGATGCACATGTAACCATGCACCAAAAACAAAAGAGATTCATAATGTCATCTGAACACAAACAGAATGAATCACAAGAAGAGGGCTCAACAACTGGACTTCCATCCTCCCCAGGCAAACGTTTGTTGTTCTTTTGGATGGCTATCCTAATGAACGATTTTACTTTTTAATTAGTGAAAATTTCGTTTTAAGTTTAAATGGCCTTCCTGGGAGAGGCGTTTGCGGTGCCACGGTCTGAGCACTGCCTCTGCAATACAACTGGGGGCAAAATCCTGCTTCGATCTGCAAAGTGCTTAACACCTCTGTCTCCGTTTCCTCACCTGTAAAATGGTGCTGATAATGGACCTACCTCTTGAAAGTTAAGAGAATTAAGAGCTCATACATATAGCACTGAACACAATGCCAGGCACAGGGCAAACAGTGGTTAATTATCACCGTAGTGGTGCTGGTGGTGGCAATAATAGTGAAGAGTGAATTCCAACGTACATCTAGACATTATACATTGTTTCATTAGCAAGTATTCATAAGCATATTAAGTCTTTAATCGGAGGAAATGCATGCTAAACTACGTCTTCGTGGAGACAATGACTTTTACAATTAATTATGAGATACAGACTTGATTCCAACATGAATTTTTTTTTACCAGAGTGCCATCCAGTATGTGGCTTTTCTTTAACTCAGGAAAACCAAACAAGGTAATATGCTTCTGTCCATTACTCTGGAAAGAATAGGACGAGTGCACCCCAGAAAGCCCCTCAGTTGAATGGTAACACCGAGCAGAGCTACTTCTCACACACACTGGGGTGCAGTGTCCTGCACACATCAACATTCACTGTCGTCAAGTATCAAAACATCTCCAGTACAATTTACTCATAAAGACCATCTCACTTGATGAAATGCATCCACTGGTGGTGTATGTGGTATTAAATGGCAAAGGCTACCTACCTGGTCCGTAAGGACTCACTTCCATCATCTTACAAAAAGAAAACTTAAGAATGCCTAATTCTTCAAGAAGCACAAAAATAAATCAGCAATCTCTAAAACAGATATTATAAAATAGCCCCTTTACTCAAATAAGGAAGATGGCAAAATGTTTTTTTAGACCGAAGCCAAATAATCATTTCATTATAAAGGTTGATCAGAATCACTTGACAATTTAAACTAAAAGTAGCTTTTAAGGAATACATGATCTAAATGTTTCTTATAAAGTGTCCTTTGGTTCTATTTCAATAAAATATTTTATAGTAAATCTGTCATGTAATGAATCCTTTGTCACAATCTCAGTAAATACCGGACAATGGAATCCAAGGTGAAACCATATGTCAAAGCCTTATTTACAAGTGCTAGAGCCCTTAATTTCACTAAAGTGTTGTCACTATAACCATATAAATACATACTCATACCATTAAAATGGCCCAAACAATCTAATTATAAAAATGTAAACTTAAAGCCAATATATAATCACATAATTACCTTCACCCCCACACGTTTTAGAAAGTGAAAATTGGCCATGTGAGTTGATACAAAGGGCACTGACACACAATCCCGCTCATTTATAAGGATGGGGGGGAGCAACTGTGTGAGTGGGTAAGGAAAAGAAGAGTCCATCACATGCTTTGAAGGTGACTTATCTACGAACCCCCAGTTCCAAACCCGACCCTGGAAATCACGCTTCAAAGCCGTCGCTGAGCTCTTCCCTTTGCCTAGGCCTGCAGAGGCCTCACAGACAGCATTTAATACATTTCAGAGAACAAATGCAGGACACGCGCTGCTTTCAACTGAGGCAGGGTAACAACCAAGCTTTGAAATCAGACCTGGATTCAAACCCAGACCACTGCATAGCTGTGTGACTTGAGAAAGTGGCTTTGCCACGCATAACCGAGGGTAACACCTATCTGAGGGAGCACGAGGGATTAGGCTGAGCATGGTGCCAGGTACATGTGAGTGCTGTTGTTCCTGTTTAACAAAAGTTTAATAAACAAATTTAACCCATGAAGGGAAGCAAAGGGCATGGTATAAAAATTCATCTGAAAGATGGTACTACTGCCTGACTGCCACCGAAGACACGTGCCGATGCTGGAGCCCATTAGGAAGGGAAACAGCTGCATCCACGTTGTCTGCCTCGGTGGAAGCAACATGCATTAACCCCCAGGGCTGTCACCAGACACAGAGCAGATCCCTTTGCCAAAGAAAGTGAAGACAGACTAGATCACTCAGCTCCTTGAGGTTTGACTGGGACCTCAAGAGTGCAGCGCAACTGGCCTGGTCCACAGACCACCAGATGCTACACAGGCTGCGTCCATGGACAAGAACAAAAATGCCAGGATGTGTATGGAATAAAAAGACTGAATTGCCTCTAAGAGACCAAGTGGCCAACAAACAGAATGACTTGTTCACTTATGTAAGCGGTTTTCTTAGAACAGCGGTCGCCGAGCTTTCGGACCTCATGGACCACCAGGGTTCGCAGATCACTGGTTGGCGACCGCTGTTCTAGAAGGTCAAATAGCGAGCAGGATACACAGAAATAGATTCCTAACTTAAAAGGAAAAATCACCAGTTCACTCAGAAAAACACCCACCCCTGCCGCCCTTGACTGGTTGGGAAATCTGATCTGTCCCTCAGATCGCTGGGAAAGGGCTGACCGCACCAGGCAAACTGCCCGCCTCTGCTGGCGCTGCCAGGTAGCTTTCCTCCTACGGCACCTCACCAGGTCACCAGGGCCATCCAGCAGGGCTTCTGCATCTGTTTCTGCTCTTCCTCAGAACTTCATAAAGGACAGTAAGTCGTAAAGGAAGATATCTAGACTTTGACCATGATACCGACTGCGGGGAAAAGATACTGGGAAGCAGTATATGACATTAGAAGGCACTAAAACAACTACTAAGACCTTATGCTTTTGACATTTTTATATTTAAAAGACCAGTTACTCCAAGTGAAAATTACAGACCCCTGCTGTCCCCAGTTCCATGAAACACTCAGGCCTGGCTTATCAAAAGGAAAACATGCAGCTGTACAGCACTTCACAGGACAAAGGACGGAGACATAATTACTGAAGAATACAAACATTACTTTAATGTGTTGACAGATGACTTTGGGAATTAATAATTTGCACTACATAAAAAAGTAATTTATATGTCCATATTAGAGAAAGGCAGAACTATTAAAGCAAAAAAGAAAAGGTAAATAAAATAGCCTATAATAAATACATTTCCCCCCTTGTTTTTCCCGAAGTCTAGAAACTGTTAAAATACAAATTCTGGACATAAGAACAACTGAGGGTGGCACGGGGAACGGAGAGCCCCAGCTGGGGCCTGGCTGGCGCCTGCGGCACGGTGCTTACACCACCTCATGACCAAATACTGTAATTTTTTGTCCTGGGCCAGCATCAGGTCAGACATTAAACCGCCTCTTGAGCCCAGGAAGTATGAAAATATCTAATGAACAAGAAACATCAGGAAGTTTTGCATTGTGCTATACCCCAGAGCAATTTATCAAAAAGCTATTTTCAGATTGCTTGAATGAAAGCAGTGCAATGACTCAGTTAACAGAAGCATGGCTAATGTCTTCCTTCATGCTGCTTTTTAAGTTAATGTCATCACCCCGAAACTGAGCACATTTACTGTCCTAAACATGGTCATGTTTTTATATTTTTTTCCTTCTTTGAATTAAACCACGTATGGCCCAATCTCTGGCAAAATTAAACACATATTGTAGAAATTCAATGAGTAAGCATAAACTGCATTAGCTCTACTTTTAAGCAGCAATGAACTTGGGCTAAGCTTCGTCTTATGTTAGAAACGAACACATGGGTGAGCTTGCCCGGCTCACGTGGCCATCAATAACAGCACATGCCCAAGTGATGTTTTTCTTCTACCACTAACAAGGCCCCACACTTCAGCATGCAGAGGGGACAGCAAAGGGTGGCTAAGGAAGAGGAGAGGGAGAAGACAGGGCCACAGGACAGCAGGAGGGAAAGCAGGTCATTCCCTGGCAGTGTCCGGGACAGCATCTGGAGCAGGGAAAGGATGCTCCGAGAGCCAGCGCCTCCGTGTACTCACCCAGTGGAGGGAAGCCCCGAGCAGGGCTTGTATCTCGGCTGCTCTCACGGCTGGTATCGCGGCTGCACCCCTGACTCATGCTGGGTCGAGGGATACGGCTGCTCCGTGCTAGTGTGCAGCATGAGGGGTTTCAGAGAAGGTGAACAAGTTTAATGAAGACAGAAAAACTCACAAAATGTCAGTCACATTCCATTAACGTAATCACGACATTGTCCTGATGGCTGAGCACGTCCCCCTGCTATGTCTCCTGACGGCCATGCCAACAGCAGGAGATTTGGACAAAATCTCAACTATGCTCCATGCCTCAGAAGCTGTGGATTTTGGTATGAAGGTAAAATAACACCTCAGTGTAAAAAAATGAAAAGAAAGCTTCCAAATGGCAAACCAGAATCAGAAAATAAAAGTCCAGTCTCTTAGAAATTATCTGTTTGTATGGGTTTGGCAAACTTCTTTCTCCACCAGAGGGTAACGGACCACAGCCATTTTCATGTGCACTGGGTTCTCAATTTAGATTGAAAAACAGAATACGGGTCCTGGTCACTGCAATCCGTGAACTTAACTAATTAAGAGCCCACCTCTCCCAGCCGCGCCTTCTTTACAGAGAGTCGCCTGGACTGACAGCTAGAGAACATTTCCCCATCGAAACCAACTGAGACAAGGCTGGGCTGCTGCGCCTTTTCACTGGTCCTGACATTAATGCCTGCTTTTTCTATGGGAATCAAAACTCGGCCTGTGGTCCTCACTCCAGCACCTTCCCCTCTCCAGCCTTACACAGTCTCATCAGGATGGACTGCTAACCTGTCTCTGCACCATGAGATCCCTCCACTGACCTGAAAATAGCCAATTACTTTGATTATCTACTGATAATTTTATTACATTCACTTTATAAAACACTGAAAACACCACCACATAAATAGCCTAAGGTTTCTAATATAACTTGGGTGTAAAATCAGAGAAATGATCATTATGCCCTTATTTTTCATTTTATTTTGAGAAAACAGAAATACAGTACTGGAAAAGTATTTGGAAACACCCTGGCACAGCACAGGCGTGTAACCATCAACGTCACCGTGGATGGGGACAACAAATACCTCCATCTTGAGAGGGTCTATTCTTGTGGACTGAGTAGAAACGCCTTCTTGAGAAATTTTGGAAAAAATGACCTTGATCCACTGATGTAAAAACTTGGCTGTTTTCAGATCAATTCATCAATGAGCATAAGGTATGTTTATTGTATGGCCCAACCACAACAAGAATACCTTACAAACCAGAACCGTGAAGCCCCCAATAAAGGTAGAAAAGCAACCAACTTCTGGCTGTGGTTGTTCTCAGGCTAGAGTTCAATTAGACCGAACGCTGAGTAAGTGGTACCCAACGGCTCAGGGATGCCCGGGCAAGCACAGGAAGATCAAGCACAGGAGTTCAACCCAAGCAACAGTCAAACAGAGCTGCATCTGGAAGTCTCTAGTAATTCCTAAATTCTCCTTCATTTTGCCAGCGACGTGGCACACCGAGTTTCCGCTCAAGTAGCAGTGAGTGGAATGTTTGGTAACATTCTGAATAGCTCCTGCAATGAGGGCAAAAGCAGCAGGTGCTAAACTCTTAAAAAAACAAACAAACAAAAAAAAACAACTAGGGAATTTCTGCTGACCTGGCCAATCTATGACAACTCACACAGAACCTACAAAGCACGGTGCTTATGCTCAGAGTGTCGACACGCATCCAGTTCATGCAGGGACCTCACGGTGCCACGCTCACTCACGGCCCGGCCACTGCACTGCCCTCGGAAGGTGAGGAAGAAAGTCAGCATGTGAGGGCACGGCACTGTGAGGTGAGACCCACGTGGTAATACTCCTGGCTCCCTGAGGAAAGGCTGACATGAACATCTTGTCGGCCGCACTGCCTTCTCCAAAACTCAGAGTGAAAAGTGATAAAAACAATGCCGATAGTTTTTAACGTGTGTCCTGCTTAGCTCAGCGTTTTCTTATAGTTCTTGCCCAATTACTTCTGAAGTTTTACCCGCTCTCACTCTCTCCCTTAAACTGACATACATGCTGCAGCAACGGGAAATCTGTTGTCCCTGCTTCATGAAGGCAATAAAAAACGTGAAAGGGGACAGAAATGATCTGAAACAATATGCATAATTCTTAAGGTTTAGCTCCTAGTACTTCACCAAGAGAAAGTTCCTTCACGCATTCATGTTGCCTGGTTCCTTTAACATATGGCTTAGTAGTAACACAGAAGAATCCCGTTTACTATTTCGTAAAAATCTTCCCATATGGTTGCTCCAAACCTCATTAAAGTACCTCCAGTGGTGATATCAACAGTTTAAATGTTGGATAATTTAAAACACTTACAATACCTCTTCCAGAGACGAATCTACAAGGAAGATTTAAAGTAATAATACAAATAAATCATTTTTACAAGGACTAATTAATTAGGTGGTGAAAACCAAAAACAATACACCAAATCAACTTGTCCCTGTATCGAGTGCCCAAAGGGGACTCCCGTTCCATGTGAGAGCATGGAGGAGAAGGCCAACAGGAGGAAGAGATGATAAGCATACTTGCTATCTGAGCTTTCCAAAGAGCGCTCTTGGGCTGCGGGGCGTCCTATACTCACAGAACTGCTGGGAAGTCTTGAGAAATCATGTGATTGGTTTTCCTTTCCTGAGAGACACTTTCTCCCATCTGTTTAGTGTTTTAAGGGTAAACCTGACCTTTGCCTTTTAAAATTTAATGAGTGCAAGAGGAATAATGAAAAGCACCAGAAATTAAGACATAAGCTATCTCCTTAGTCTAGATATTGTCATGTTTTAGTCTTGCACACAGTGGTCTAATTTAACTGCTGGAATTGTTAATTTTTAATTCTTTCAAACTATTTTAAAGCAGAGAATGTAAAAGCATTTTAAACATATACCTAGAGAATGTAAACTGCAAAAATTCAAATCTTTCTTTTAGCCTTTTTAATAGATGAGCAGGAGAAGAAAAAACCAAAGGCAAACTTCCAAAATAAAATCGCTATGAATGTCAGCTACTTATGTGTCTTCATTATTGACCAAATATAGAATAAAAGATAAAAATGAAATAATTCACAAGCAGTATATTCTCCTATTTTGGTTGAATAGCTTATGAAGGAATAAACTGCCAAGGAAAAAGAGGGTAGCAGGGTTTTATTTGTGTTTTTTTGCTATTTTACTGGAATTACATCCTATTTTGCTTAAGTAAATGCTAATGAAAAAAGAGCTTGGGTATCATTTTTAGCACAGATGAAAAAAAAATTTACTTAAGAAATATTATTTCAAGCAAAAAAAGTATAGCTGAACCAAACATAATTTGTAGATAACTAAAAGCAATTCTTAATGCAAATTCTAAGCCTAGCTTAGCTATAATTAAAATTACTAGTCTGGGAATTATATAAAATTTTCTTAAAAGATGATCCCTCCTATTTTGAATATGTATATTCAAAGTTTCTATGCAATGAACAAAATATTTAGATATACAGGCATATACGCAGTATATACTAAATGATCACAGAAATAAATATACCATCTATGAAAAAAATGCTAATATATCTGATGTCCTATGAACTGGAATCTCTAAGATTATCACAGGCAGAAATGGGAAGGTACATTTTATTCATATATGGATCTTTATATCTGTGTGTATGTTCTTATTCTCCCAATATGCAGGCGTTTAAATAAAATATCTATTTTATTCAGAATTATATGTATGACTTCAAAGCTTGACCTATAACTAACTGATCCCCATAATGAGCATCAAGGAAATAATTTGCTTCAAGATAATGTTTTAAATAAAAACTCTTCAGGGGAAGTGGGCTCCTATTTAGTTCTTACTGATGGAAGAAGTTTCATAGTGCCTCTTTTAAAAGCTTACTAAATGTGGTCTTTTCAACTATCCATAACACAAACTTCATAGTTAATATCACGAAATACCAGGTCCTACAGTTATGTTAAATGACTAACGTTGATTTATTTTCCAATTTCAAGAAGGTAAAAATGGCGTCCTTAATAAATAAATAAAGTAAAATACCCCCATCCCCAATTTAAAGGTATGACTCTAATCTGCAATGCCAGAACATCCTACGAATTTAATTAACTATGGGAAAAAGAAAACTTAAATCCTCACAATCAGATTTGAAATCAAATGCATTTTCCAAACAAAACCAGATCCAAACACACATACGTATCAACTCTGAAATTTAGATATTCCAGCCATGATTATTTTCTCTAGTTGTATCCACATTACTTGTTTTTACTGGATCCAAATAACTTGTCAGTTCAGGCAGCATGTTATGTAATGCCACTTTATGTTGACATTATGTAGAATGAACTAATCACCGCTTGGTGACATTTCTCACCTGCTTTGGAAATGTTAGTCATACCAAATCCTATCCATTCTACTTCTTACATATCTGCCTTGCCTCCTCTTAGCTCAGGTAGCTTTCAAGGACTTCCATGAGCTGAATGCTAAGAGCCCCTCTGCCCTCATCTCCCACCCCACCCTAACCAACTTCCTTTATTGTAGCCAAATATGAATTACTTGTGTTACCCAAGATGCACTATGCTCCCTCTTGTCTGAATGCTGCTGCACATGCTTCTCTCTGCCCGACAGCACCTTTCTCCTCATCTCCCCACCCTACCTGAATCCCCCTTATACTTCACCACAGCAGGTGCTATTCTGGAGAACCTCCCCTAGCAGGAAATAACGAAGAAATGGGGCAGACACTCCTTGGACAATTATGCTTCAAGTAAAACTGTGACTGAGCAGAAACTCAGCCAGACATCTTGGTGCAATGGTAGCAAGTGCTCTGGGATTGTGAGGACGTCCACGTCACAGGAAGCCAGCCGAAGGGTCCCAGAGGGCCACGTCATTGTATTGTTATGCCCTATACAGTTTCACCTCTAAGACCAAAAGCTATTTGAAATCAGAAGTTCAATCTATTTCATTTACTTTCATTCCTGAAGTCTGACAAAGTTCACTGCACATCACAGTAAAAATTCAAGTAAAAGTTGTTAAGGAGCTAAATGAATAAGAAACATAAGCCCATAAGACTAAAAAATATAGCACTGATTTCACAATAGCTTTTTACCCTTAGAAAGCCGGTAAAGACATAGAGTTTGAACATACATTTGCATAATATATTACAAAACACTACTACCTTTTATCTTAAAAAGTAGTGTCCAATTAGATTTTAATAAAAGTAAAAGGTCTTTAAGCTGCTGAGAGTAATTCTATACACTATTACAATGAAACTTGATACAACAATACAAAAACAAATACTGCATACTTCATTTCCATCTAGTCCTGGATTTTATGTTTGAACAATACTATGTCAAAAGTAAGTATATATATTTTTTGACTATTTTCACCAATTAGGTTAGAGATCAGAATCAAAATAAATGTGGACCCTACAAATTGCTTTTGAAAATTTAGGTTAATAGCTACTTAGTGCTAATCAGTGAAAGAAAAGTGAAAAGCAACATTGCTTCCACATGCACAGTAGAAAACCCTGCTCATTCCCCCAATTCTAATATTTTGCAAAATGACTCTAAAACACTAAAACCCACCACAACACAATTCTTCCTCATCAATCTGAAATGGAGAGCCCCACATACTTTTCATTTGTAACTGAAAGCTGAACATACCAGAATCTATAAAAAGCACAAATCAAAATGTCTTTTTAGCACGGGCAAAACGGCACCCTCAATTCAAAAGCAAATCTCTATTTGCTACATTTAAAGAAGGACTGGATTATAATACAAGTTCTGACCAAGCTGGAAATGGTGTTCCCGGGTCTTGGAGACTCCTTACCTAATCCTATTCGGTTTGGACTTGTTTCTCGGCTACATCCCTGACTTCTGGGAATCTTGCTTCGTTTTTCTGAAGAGGGTGTCACAGGCGGGCCTCTTGAGGAACCTCCAGCAAGGCCACTATAACCACTTCCCAACAATTTCCCTGGAGAACTTGACCGGCTGCCAGCTACAAAGGAAGCAAAATTGAATAATTGATGTAATCAGGGAATAAATGATAGTATTTCAGAAACCAGTTTATACATTAATTTGGATCAAATATAAAAATAGCTTTGTAGTTGGTGTTAATACTAATTTTTTTAAACATGAGGAGCATGAAAGAATATTAAAGTATCATAAAAGAATATACATACACGGTTCCTGTTGCCGTGCTACAAAAATAACTGCAAAACTTCTTATTCAAAAAGCAGGATGAGTACAAACAGCCTCCCTGTTCCACAGGAAATTTCTAGAAATAATCTCAACGGCAATTATTTAGTGTTTGTTTTTTTTCTGTGAGAGTTGATATGTCACAATTTTTAAGTATAACTGTTGGAAATGTATAAATGTCAACAAAAATTTCTTAAAAATTAGTGATAGAAAATGGATTCAAGAGAACTCTACTAATTTAACAATTTGAAGAAAAGGGAGGAGAGAAAGAAATAGAGACATGATTTAAAAAATCACAAAATAAGATGGTAGGACTAAGCTCAACTATATCAATAATCATAATAAATGTGGCTATGCCCTCGCCAGTTTGGCTTAGTAGATAGAGCTGAGTGAAGGGTCCCGGTTCAGTTCTGGTCAAGGACACATGCCTGGGTTGCAGGCTCAATACCCAGTGGGGGGCATGAAGGAGGCAGCCAATCAATGATCATTGATGTTTCTATCTCTCCCTCCCTCTTGTGAAATAAAAAATATATTTTTTAAAAATCTAAAAAAAAATAAACGTGGCTAGAATAAATTTAGCTATTAAATGGCAAAGATGTTTGGATTGGCTTTAAAAAAATAAAAGTCAAATGTATGTTGTTTATAAGAAACAACAACATACCTAAAACAACAAAATAGAGTAAAACACAGCATTAAAAAAAAAGAGCAAAGGATATATTATGTTGATAAACAAATTGCCCATGAAGATATAATAATCATGAACATTTATGCTCCAAATAACATAGCTTTGAAACATATAACTAAAAATACAGGAAGAAATTGAAAAAGTCCTAATAATTAATATACCACTCAGAAAGACTAATAACCACTAAAAAAAAATCATATCTCGCAGAAATTGACAGAGTAGTCAAAATTACAGATATGTATAAACACACTTCCCACAGACACACGTGTAACTCAACAAATGGAATACACATTTTTTTCACCTTTCCATATGTACTACAAAAACCAACTGTATACTAAGCCTCAAAGGAAACCTCAAAAACCTACAAAAGAGCAACCATATAGATCACATTCTCTGAGATGTATGCAATAAATTATAAAATAAAAACAAAAATATGCTTAGTAATTTTTATTATGGCTAAGTGACTAGATACCTAAATAACCATTTCTTATGGGTCAAAATTATCAATACACCCAAATGGCAATAATTTACTTAGATCATCTGCTCAAGTACAGAAGGCAATAAAATTCTACAACAAAGTGCACATGATTTATCAGTACAAGGATGAGCCAAAGGTAGAGCTTTCGAAATAACACTTAACTGGAAATTACACATACACACACACACACCATTCAAATGAATCATTAGGGTGCATACTCACAAAAATTAGTACTATATAATGATTTAACTATAATTTAAAGTGAAATTCATTGCAAAAATCACAAGTACACATTACCATGAAGAACCCACCTCATGATCCATTAATTTTGCCCATACAATTTGAGCATACACATAAACCATTAAGCTACGTAAAAGGAAAAAGAAAATCTATTTCAAACTTTGGATTTTAACATACAGAAAAAAATGCAGAAAGATTAATTAAGCTCATAATATTAAAATTAATATTGTGCAAGGAACATGGGTTAAGAGAGAATGAACAAAAAAACAACAAACAAACAAGAAGAGAAATGGCTTACCACCAGCAGGATTAGCAGATCTGGATCCTTGATTATGAGAGCAGACCAAAGAACAGGCAAGAAGTGGATTAAAAGACAATAACACAATACAGAGGTCAGCATGCAAACACGTGTCTTTGTTCACCAACTATCTTCTTCTAGTTCTTAATCTTCCTCGTCTACTTTGTACTCATGTTGATCTTATATGTCACACTGTTCAGCACTGATTTCTGTTCTGTACATGGGACACTTACAAACCCACAATATGCCAGCACAGTGCCCGGCATGTGGGGTGCAGGGAGGGGTAAGAAAGTGGTGACCTTCTGAGAGCACATCTGCTCCCTGGCTCCCAGCAGCCTGAGGGAAGAGGCCTAACACAGGGCTCACCACACAGGGGTGCTCATTAGGCAGCGATGAATTAACAAGAGCTACTAACAGTTCACCCGAGTGCCTGATGCCAAAGCCTCCAATATGTAATATTAATCCTCTAAGATTTAAAGCTGCAAATATTTAAAACATGTGAACTGTTAAGAGCCCTAAATCTAATATTAATAAAATCTACATACTATTAAACCAGGACTCTGAATGCTAGGATATCTACATTTGTAAAATATATATGTATACATATGCTGATATTTTTTTCCTATCAAAATTATTTTTAAAAACCTTTAATTTCTATTCATAAGGCTTGATCACTTGTTGCTGTTGTCTCCTGCAGTGGGTGGGGTAAAACCAAGTTTTTAAGGTGGAGCCCGAAGGCAGGGAGAGTGCAGTGTTTTTGTCGGACAGAATTAAGACTCAACCATCCCCCTCAACACCACTCCAGAGGGACCAGAGGGACTTTCATCTTCACCACCTCTGAGCAGAGGACCAGCGCGGGGCAGAGACCCCGGCCGAGTCCAACGCCAATACACGTCAGACATAAAGGAAGAAACTTAAAATTCCGTCCAACCCTCACTCTCTAAGAAAGGAACTAGTGCTACACAGCTGAAGGGTTAGACATTTTTTATTCAACTCAATTTCAACATATTGAAGCTGAGAGAGACCATGACCAGAGTATTAGATCTGCTTGTGGCTCCAGGCAACACCAGGGCTCAACAGAATAACAGAGCCAGAGTACTGTCCCTGAGGCTCAAGAAGCTTCTGGGCTACAGCTTACAATCTGTGGTGTGGTGTGGTGTGGTGTGGTGGTGTGGTGTGGTGTGTGTGGTGTGGTGGTGTGTGTGGTGGTGTGGTGTGGTGTGGTGTGGTGTGTGTGTGTGTGTATAT
>PVJC01035707.1:0-18099 GCA_004026665.1 Murina feae
TGGCCTGGTGCTCCAGGATTAACTCGGTGACCTCAGACAACATTGCGCTCCTGAGGCAGATAAATTACCCGTACTATTCCATGGTGAGCTGACTTCCAGATTGTTCTTCCAAGGCTGGTATAATAGAATTTCATGTCCCTCACCCCACCTGTGTATTGCCCATTGTGTAGTTGCCTGGGGTGCAACTTAAGAGCAGAGGCATCTGTGATTTTGGAGGTGTGGCTTTCTCCCTTCTATTACACAGATCCTACTGTGAACTTAGAAATGTTCTATTGGCTAAAGAAAATCACATGGTCAAGTCCAGATTCAAGGTGGATGAGGGCAGAAACAGACTTCACCTCTTGTTAGGGAGGAATAGCAAAGTGACATTGTATACTTTTATTTTTACTCAGATCTTACAGATTTAAGTAACATTTTATTATACTGCACAATTAAAACAATAAATACAACTGTTCTAAACCATTTGTGGCACAAGAACAACTTATTCTTGGTTTTGCTTGGTGATGCTCATGGGGTGGGCATCCTGGAATAGGCCAATGCATACATCGGTCTGGTTGGTTCCCAGAAGGCTTTAAGAGCCCCAGTTTAGTGGAAGTTAGTTAAGAGCTCCTGCTACACCTGTCTAGTAGGGCTATTGTGAATTAGTTGTGAAAATACCCTTAACGTGCTTAGAACACTTCCTTAGCTCTTGTAAGTGTTCATTAATTGTTAGTTGTTGTTATTATTATCGTGATCATTCGTGTTTTAATATCATTATTCAGTCCAAGGAAAGACCTTGGGATAGGGTGGAGAATGGCCTAAGAAACAATAAAAAGCACCAGCCCCAGTAGCATGAAGTAAAATTGGATGGGGAGCAGTGGAGGAAGAAAGGGAGGATCAACCAGGGGGTTAGAAAACTCACACAGGGGCCCTAGAAGCTGGAGCTCTGGGATGTGGTGATTCAGGCAAGGAGTGTGGGGCCGGGGACATGTTAGGTAAGGGAGAATTATAATTTCAACCTACTTACTTGAAGCATCCTGAAATAGAACAAAGATCCCTAACTGCTGGCTCACAGATGAGGTGTTCAGTATCACCTGGGAAGTTGTTAAAAATGCAGGAGTTCTACTTCCTGAGGTCTGTAGGGAGACCCAGGAACCTGCACTACTGCAAGCTGCCCAGGTGCATTTGGATGCACAGCCAGGCTTGGGAAGCTGTGCCGTGGAAACAGAGAGCTGGGTCTCGAGAACTTGGACTGTGGTCCTGGGTCCAGAGCAGACTTGTCATGTGATTTCTCGGGGATTCTCTCAGGCCTCTGTGTTGAGCATCCAGGGAAATGAGGAGTGTGAAGTTTCATCCCTTGTCGATGCCCTGTCCCCTTGCGGGTGATGGTTAGGATAGCAGCAGGTGTTCTCTGCGTGTGAGATCACCACCTGAGACAGCTTCCTCCACCTGGTTTATTCCCTTCCACTCCATCCCCAGCCCTGGCAGCAGAGCAAGCGACTTGGCCCATCTGGTCTAAAATCCCTTCCAACAGTTTGTGGACTGTAGTTTGTTTTCTACTTTGCAGACACCAAACTCCTATATGTTCCTGTGGGTTCTCCTGGATTGTATGGCTGCAATTTTCATTTTCGCCATATTTTATTTTCATTGGTAAGCAAAGTTTATGATTTTAAATGAATTTTTCCCAAAATAAAAGTACAAGTGGTTCCTTTGAGAAGTTGAGGGGGGAAAAAAACAGTTAAACACCCTTCCTATAATCCATTCCTCATGACAAGTTCTCAGGAAGACAGGATTAGTGATCTGAACCCTTCTTTTCTTCTTATGCTGCTTTTGGCTCATCACACCACTTCCACCTCCTCAGCACAAGACAATATTCTAAGGATAAGGACTGTCACTGATGCTCAGTGACCACAGATTCAGTGTGGATCACTTGGGAGAGGATGGGAGCTGAAGGTTGTCAAGAACAAGTAGCTCCATCTTCCCACCTTCCACAAAACTGGACATAGAAGACGCTGTGTAAACAGCAAATTCACAAACCTGGAAACCTGGGTTTTAGCCCTGGATTTGCCCCTTAGTTGCAGGGTGACCCTGGGAAAATCATTGTCCTTTTCTAGGCCATAATCTTTATCTAAGAAAATGACATGTCAGAATCTGTGCAGGGATAATGCTACATGATTACAAGTTTCCAGGTGGCAGAGGGAACACCCAACTAGAAGAATTTTAGCTAGAGGAGACCATGGTTGTGTAGATGTAATCATGCCCACCATTTCTTCACTTGTGAGTTACCCTTTAAAGGGAAAACTACAAACCTTCTGCTTAAGTGAGAATTTTACTGGATAATGTTTCTGTTCTGGCTACTGCTTTGGATTGTTATTTTTGGCCACTATTTTGGATTATTGTTATTTTTGGATTATTGTTATCCAAGATTCATGGATAGTCTGCTTCCTTCCAGGTGGAGAGAGAACTTAAGAGAACAAGTCTTCGAACGCACCAGCAGTTACACAGGTAAAGTCGGGGGCCTACCCAACTGCTACCCATTACCCTAGGACATGGGGTCTGCTTTTCATGTCGCTGACAAGTGCTGAGGGAGTCGGATATGGAGGGGTGGGGACCAAGGAAGAGTGATGTGTAGCTGAGCACAGACTCTGGAGGGCCCTTGACATCAGGCTCGTTTTGGACTTCATTCTCTAAGCAGAGACCCCATAGGAAGATGTTGGACATGGCATTTACTTTTTATTTCTTCATATCTTTATTCAGCACACAGTTCTTGAGTTCTCACTTTGTGCCAAGCACCCCGCGAGGGGCTGAAGATAATTGAAAAAAATCGAGGTTGGCTCCAGAGAGCAGAGGGTTGGCCCAGAGAACAGTGAAGAAGCTGACAAAGTATAGCTATTGACACCAGTGGGCCAGACACCCACATCCAGAACAGCTGTGGGTAATGTGTGTTGGAGGGTGGGGGGACATAGCAGAGATCCTGAAGTTATGGACTAGGGTCTAGGCTCTGCATACAAGCAGCCAGAAGATGGCAAATGAGTTTAAAACACGGGAGCAATATGCTCGGTTTCTGTGTAGAGGGGATGGAATAACAGAATACTTTATTATTAAGCAGGAGAACTCAGGTGCTGAGGAAGGGAGATAGATCCAGTAAGGGAAGGGAAAGCTAGATTGAACTTTCAAAAGGTTGTGGTGATAATCACATTATTATTGGTTTGGGAAGCCAGTTCAATGTCAAAGGAAAAACCAACTAGAAGGCAGAGGACTGTTCAGTACATGATACTGTTTTCTTTCACAGTTCCTGGAACCTTAAGGAAAGCATTCACAAAATCATGAATTAATTTAATTTTTTTGTGGACAGTGGTGAAGATCCTGAGATGCTATGCACCCGGGGTAGATGATTGAACAATACAATACTTAAGAGACAGGAATGGATCCACAGGGATTCTGAAAGAATATGTTTAGAAATTTGAATAAATTAAATGGAAGTAATTCATGCTGTGAAACTGAAGGTCCAAACCAAGATTGTCCAAATCTCTTGAGGGGAGGAGAATTCTCAAGTTAACTCTGGGTTTCAGGAATCTTACGATCACTCTACTGGCTATTAAGAAGTCTGAGGGCTGTATTCCAGATACCTTATGATTTTCAGAAGATGTATGAATAAATAAGGCTGCCATAACAAAATATCGTAGGCTGGTGGCTTAAGCAACAAAAGTTTATTTTCTCACACTTGTGAAGGCTAGAAGTTCAAGATCAATGTGTCAGCAAGTTTAGCTTCTTCTGAGGCCCCGTCCTTGGTTTGCAGATAGCCACCTTCTTGCTGTGACCTCACACAGCCTTTTCTCTGTGCGCACACATCTTTAGTGCCTCTGTCTCCAAATTTTCTCTTCTTCAGGCAGATTGGATTATTGCCCACCCTAATGGCCTTATTTTAATAAACTCTTTAAAGGCTCTATCTCTGAGTGTAGTTTAGATTTTGAGGCACCGGGGTTAAGGCTTTAATATGTGAATTTGGGGGGCACACAATTCAGCCTAAAACTAACAGAGCCAAAAAATGAAAAGAACATGAAAATGGTGAGGAAATCATGGGTGGGAGAGGTTTTGGAGAAAAATTTGAAGATATGTATATATTGAAGGAAGAGGCTATAATGTCTTAGAAAAAGTACTCAGTTAACTTGACTCCAACACCCTTCAGGTTAAAATGATGAAGAGAGAAGGTGAATACAAAATAAGTTGAGTATTTCAGTATTTCAGTTGAGTATTTAAGAGTTTTTTTAGTTGCCTATTGCATAAATCAATTTTGTCTGATCTAAGCAGAAAGAAAAGGTATCAAAAGGCTGTTTGAGTATTTCCAAGAAAAACCTAGAGGGTTCAAGACCAAGTTTAGAATCCTGGAAGGAACAAGTAGGACTAGACAGAATCCAAAACCTCAGTCTAGATATGTTCATGTTGAGGGGAATAGAGCCCCCAATACTAAGCACAGTGTCACATCTTACACCATAGCTACCACCAGGATGGGCATGTAAGCTGCTGCTACCAGGAGGTATTCAGCGCCTTTCTAGCTTTAGGATATATATATTTTTTAACACTTTAAAGAACTCAGTCCTTTGTCTGCTGTCATATAGTTTCTTTTTCCTTCTTCTTTTTTGTTGTTGTTGTTGTTAATTTTCCCCTGAGGATATTTTTTCATTGATTTTAGAGAGAATGGAAGAGAGAGGGAGAGACAGAAACATCTATATGAGAGGAACACATCGATTGGTTGCTTCCTGCACGAGCCCAACTAGGGCCCTGGCTGGGGAGGAGCCTGAAACCGAGGTACATGCCCTTGACCAGAATTGAACCTGAGACCCTTCAGGTCACAGGCCAATGCTCTATCCACTGAGCCAAACCGGCGAGGGCTTATATAGTTTCTTATGAAAAGTCTTCCAAGATAAAAACAGGTTTTTCATTTTCTTATCTTTGTTCCTCTACTTCTAGCATGTCCTTTTTCTCTGACTGCTTTTTAAAAAATTTATATTTATTGTTGCAAGTATTAGAGATGTCCCCTTCTGACTGCTTTTTATGATTGCTTCTTTTGTTACTAGTTTTCAGTAATTTTATTATGGCCAGGAGTTTAGGCATGGGTTAACTGGGTACCCTGTTTAGAGTCTCACCAGGTTAAAATAAAGGAATTGGCCTGGCTGAGTCTTAAGATTACGCTCTCATTCTCACTGGCTTTTGGCAGAATTTAGTTCCTTAGAATTGTAGGACTGTAACTATCCCTGTTTTCTTGATCACTGATGACAGGGTTTTTCTCTGAGCTCCTGGAGTTCACTTTCAGGTCCTTGTCATGTGGCCCTCTCATAACATAGCAGCTTACTTTTTCAAAGCTAGCAGAATAATATATCTCATAGCAGATGGATTCAGAAAAAGGGGAACAAAGGAAGCAAAATAACAACAACAAAAATAGACAAGTTGAAACATGGTAGTGATAAATGCAACCATTTTATTAATTACATTAAATATAAATAGACCAAATACTAAAAAAGTAGAGCTTGTCGAATAGAAAAAAAAGGAAGGCCCAACCACATGTGGTCTGCAAAAGAAAGACTTAAAAAGAAAGACACAAATAGATTCCAAGTAAAAGGACGGGGAAAATTATGTATCATGCAAACAATCTATAAAAGCCTAAGTGACTTTTACTACCAGTCGACCTAATGACCAGTTGCTTTGATGTGCACTGACCACCAGGGGGAAGACCCTCAATGCAGGAGCTGCCCCCTGGTGGTCAGTGTGCTCCCTCAGCCAACCACCTGTGGCTGGCTGGCCAACTTCCTGTGGTTCCTCCCTGATTAGTGTCCCTACCCCCTGGCCGGCGAACCCCGATTGGCGCCAGCTCACCCTGATCGGATGATTGGCCCCAATTGCTGGCAGGCTGAGGGACCCCACCCGTGCACGAATTCCAGCACTGGGCCTCTAGTAAGAAATAATATCAGAAAAAAATAGACTTCAAAACATGGAACAATACTGGAAACAAAGATTTCATAATGATGAAAAGGTCAGTATATCAGGAAGCCATTATAAATAAAACAGTGTATGCACTTAATATCAGAGCTTCAAACTACATGAAACAAAAAGTGAAAGAGAAATCATAGTTGGAGATTTTATAAGTAGTCTCTCAGTACTTGAAATAAATAAGCACACACACAAAAATAAAATTAGAAGGGTTATAGAAATCTGAACAACAGTCATAATGACATAAAACAAAATTCCCAACAACTGGAAGAATATACCATATTTTCAAATGTACATGGCATATTTACCAAAATAGACCAGATGACAAGCCATAAAACAAGTCTCAATAAATAAATTTCAAAAGATTTGGATCTTACACAGTATATTCTGTGACCACAACAAACTTAAAAACAAATATTAATAAAATATCTAGATTAGCCTCTAAATACTGGAAATTAATGTATTTTTAAACATTCCATCGATTTAGGAGTAAATCACAAGGGAACTTAGATATTATATATTTTTAAGTAAAGGATAATGCAGAAACAACAGTAGGACTTACAGAAAATGTAAATGTTAGAAGGAAGAAAGGTTTAATACTGATTAAGTTTTTACCTTAAGAATCTGTGAAGAGTACATTTTTCCTAAGTAAAAGAAAGGAAATGCTAAATAAAGCAGCAATTGATACAAAGGAAATGCAAAACAGAGGAAAGTTAGTCCTTTGAAAAGTTTAATAATATTGATAAACTCTTAGGAAGATGTGTGTGGAGGGAGGGGAGGGAGAGAAAGAGGTTGCCAATATAATTAATGATAAATAAAAGAGTATATCCATAGATCCTAGCCATAAAAAGGAAAATTATGAACATTTTTATGTCATTAAATTTGACAACCAAAATGAAGGGAACAATTCCTGAAAATATATCTTACCAGACCTGATAGAAAAAGAAATAGAAATTTGTAATAACCCACTATCAAAATCAAATTCATATATCAAAAACTTTACCAGAAAGAAAAGTTTGGGCCCCAAAAGTTTCACTGGTTATTCAGATATTTAAGAAATAATACCAATAGCCTTGGACCATAGTGTTCAATGGTTAGAGTGCCAGCTTGCACACGGAAAGGTCATAGGTTTGATTCTCAGTCTAGAGTTATGTACCTGGGTTACAGGTTCAATCCCCTGCCTTGGTCAGGGCACGTGCTGAAAGCAACCAGTAATGTCTCTCTTTCACATCAATGTTTGTCTTTCCCCCACCCCCTCCCTTCCACTCTCTAAAAATCAATGGGGAAAAATATCTTCTGGTGAGGATTAACTAAAAATAAATAAATAAATGATACTAATATTATACCAACTCAAAAAAAAAAAAAAAAAAAAAAAAAAAAAAAAAAAAAAAAAAAAAAAAAAAAAAAAAGGAAAGAACACTTCCCAGCTGATTTTTGAGGCCAGAAAAGTCCTCATATAAAACTTCACAAAGGCATTACAGAACAAATTTACAGATCAATATCATCAACAAACTTCGACATAAAAATCCTTAACAAAATATTAGCAAATTGAATCAATCAATGTAAACAGGAGATACATCATGAGAAAGTAAGTTATATACCAGTAATGCAAGATGGATATATCATATAAAAACTAACATAATCCCATATTAAAATAAAATTAAAAAAGCATATTTGACAAAAGTCAACACCCTTTTATAATAAATGGGCAAACTAGGAATAGGGATTAAATTTCCTCAATCTGATAAAATATCTAATCTAATAAAAGAGTAATATGCAAATTTACCCTTACTCAGTTACACCTAAGCCACGCCCACCAGCCAAGCCATGCCCATCAGCCAATCAGAGTAGCTGTATGCAAATTAACCCAGCCAAGATGGCAGCTGGCAGCCACGGAGCTAGAGCAAACAGGAGGCTTCCACTGCACCAGCAGTGGAGCAAACTGCCTGCCTAGGCTGCTCAAGGCAACAAAGTTTCAATTATAGAAGCCAAGGAGCTGAAGCAAACAGGAGGCTTCATTGCCTGCCTAGGCCTCTGCTCAAGGTAACAAAGTTTCAATTATAGAAGATAAATAAACCCCAGCCTCGCTGGAAAGTTGGCTCAATGGGAGCTGTGGGCAGCCTGAAAATGGCCTCAGCCCCTTGCCCAGGCTGCCCAGGCACCCCAGTAAGGATTCGAACCCTGAAGGAACTGTGGGCAGCCTGAAAACGGCCCTCAGCCCCTCACCCAGGCTGGCCACACCCTCATGGGGTAAGGGGTCCCCACTTGGGGGGCTTGGCCAGCCTCAAACATCCATTAGCCCCTCATCCAGGCTGGCCAGGCACACCAGCAGGTGGACATCCCTTGTGGGGTTCCCAGACTGCGAGAGGGCATAGGCCAGGCTGCGGGGACCCTCCCAAATGCACAAAGTTTTGTGCACCGGGCCCCTAGTATTTACAATAAACCTGCTGCCAATATCATTTTTTAATGGGGAAGCAATGAATATTTTCCCTGTAAGATCAGAAATAAGGCAAGGATATCTGCTCTCACAACTTCTATTCATCATTGTGTTGGAGGTCATAGCCAGTTTAATAAGATAAATGACACCTATAAAGGAATAAATAAAACTTCTGACTTGCAGATATGATTATTTAAATTAAAAAACTCTAAGGAATTCAACAACAAACAAACCTATTGGTAATAATAAGTGGGTTAATAGTTGCTCAGGATATAAGGTCAATATACAGAGAAATTAATTGTAAGTCTTCATATTACCAATGAATAATTGGTAAAATTTTTAAAATCTAAATGCCATTTATAACAACATAAAACCTGAAAACTACAAATGTTTGCTGAGAGAAAGAAGACCCAAATAAATGGAGCAATACACCACATTGATTAATTAGAAAACCTAATATCCTAGGTATTTGTTGTCCTAAAATTCAGTTGACCTACAAATTCCACTCAAGAGCAATAAAAAATCCCCTTCCTCCTGACAAGAGATGAAGCTCATGTGTGCAGCTATTTCTTCAAGATTGAAATTACATTCATGGTAAAAAAATAACTGAGTCCTGAGCTTATCACTTTGTATTCTCACTTTCTTCTAGATTTGGCTACACAGTTTCTCCCCTTATTATAAATTCTTATATCATTTAAGATATTTTCTTGGTTTTGTATATTATCCAGTTTTTAATTTGTCTTTGGTAAGAGTCAAATTCCCAGCTCCATTGCTAGAAGACATCTCCACTTTCTATTTTTTCTATTAGTCAGTTAGATAAAAATTATTTTTTGAGTACTTACTATGTGACAACACTGTCAAGCAAGACAAAGTCTCTGACCATAAAAAGCTCCTATTCTAGAGGAGTGTTCATTATTTATCTTTTTTTTCTTGTGTTCATTTTCTAAAGCAATGGTTGTGAAGTGCATGAACTTTAAGAGAATGTTAATTTCTGTCTTCTGAGGGCTTTCCCAGGGAGCTGGAACCTCACACAATAGACTTTTCAATTATAGCGGCATGCTGAATTGCCTGACCATGATAAAGTTTGCACAAAGTCTGGGATGGGGAGAACTAGGGGGAAAGAACGTGAGATGGTAAGTGAGGGACTGACATTTTAAATATAACGAGGATTTCACTACATGACCAACAGGGATGGGAGAAGTGACATTTGAGAACTCTGTGTTTGTCTTTTCTATCCCACAGATACTGGAAGTATAAGCTACAAAAGTAGAAAAAGTAGGAAAGGAGAAGATTACCCTGTAGCCATGCCACCACCTTCCCAAGTTGGGGAAAGCCCAGAGCCTCCAGCAGCCCCTCCCCAGGTTTAACCAAGATAAAAGACATTGAAACATAATCAGTCCAGGAAGCCAGGGAGCCTGCTCCAGATGACCTTAGACATCCGGTGCCCACTGAGAAGGCCTTTGAATCCACCCCAGCACTCGCCTAGGCGGCCAACAGAGGCCGCCCTCCAATCTGCAGTGCCAGTACGCAAAGGACCCAGCGGTTTCCTCCATAGACACCCCTCACCCTGAAACAACCCAAAAAGGCTCCCACTGTTGAATACTCCCAAGAATCCTGTTTTATGATGTTTTCCACCACATCCAACATGTCCTTCTCCTTTGGGCTCTCTTCAAAGAATGAGCCACATCTTACCCCCTTCTAACTCTTTCTCTCTGTGCCTAAGGGAGTGAGGGAGGGGACTGGTCAAGAAAGGAGTGCAGAAGAGCATGAGAAGCGATGGAGAATGCCTGGCCCCACCTTTCTATAAAGGATGCAGCTCCCGGGCATAGGCAAGAAGGAAAACAGCTGTCGTGGTGTTGGAGCTGGAGCGCCATCTTCCCTGAATGATACGGGTTGTTCTCACCCGAACCCTTCATAGCCCTGCTAATGGGAGTAACTGGTGAACTTCAGCATGTAAATAAAGGCAACCTTTCAGGAATACAGAAGGTAAGTGGAGTGAGTATATGTTCCTTGGACCCTTCTGTGATGACTCAGGCTGAGAAAGACTAGGGGGTGAATGCAAAAGGGATGCCATCCTTCGTCAGAAACCGAGGTGGCCTAGGCATGTTAGGGGCAGAGATTTTATCCACATGTGTTCTTTGTGCTCTAGAGTGAAGTGGGATGCTTCCTAATAGTTTGCTGTTGGCTGATTCCCCAATGGAAAGAGGGTATAATTTCATGTGCATCCAATGGCCTTAGTCCTTGAAGGGAAACTATAACTTAGAACAAGCATCTGGAGCCCCTTCCTCTGGGATCCCAATATTAAAAGCAGTGAATTGAGTTCCACTAGGTGGCCCTCACCTCTTCACACTTATCTGAGCCTCAGTATCCCCATCTGTACAATGATGGTGTATGGCAGACCACTATAGCGCCTTCCCCCAGGCCCAGGCTTGTCCTGGACTGACTATAGAGGCAGGTAACCACTTGGGGGGCAGGACAGTCTAGGAAGCAACAGGACCATCCCAGAAGGCAGGGCTATTGGTTTGGGGCCTGCGTTTCCACAACCACCCCTCCCTCTCCCACAGGCAGCTGCGGAGAACAGGAGTAGTACTCCCTGTGGGTCGGCGGGGCATCTAGATGCTAAACACCTGAGTGTGTGAGGGCAAGCAGGACTTGGCTCTGCTGAAGTATCAGGAGGACCCTGAGGCAGATCACAGACACACCCACTTCAAGGGATTCTCCCCTGTCACCTCACTAGGCACTCATCCCGGCCACAGCCCCAAATCACACCTTCGCTCTCTGAAGCCCCCAGCCCCAGACCTGCCCAGGTCATGGCCAAGCGTGGTGGTTCCATCCTGGTAACAAAGTAGCATTTTACAGGCACCCACTAGATGTAGGGATTCAACCCAAAGAGACATTGTTCTTGGGATTCTCAGTGATTTCTTGATGAACCAAGGAGATGTTTCTGGCAGAATTCCGGGGCCACTCTGGCTCCATTGGCCCTGATGAAGGCTCAGAAGCCAGTCCCTCCTTGACCTCCTGCCCATGCACACTTAGGTCCTCACCTCCCAGGCCAAGGCCCAGCATTTCTCTGCTACCTGCCCTTGTCTCAGTCAATCCCTTTAAGTCTCTTTCAAGCACACCTTGTTCTCAGACACCCCTACCCCCAGGCCCAGAGCAGCTTGGCCCTATACACATAGACCAAGGAGAGAGTTACACAGCCAGCAGGGCCCTGTCCCCACAGACGCTTTCCCTCCTCCTCCCGTTCCCTAAGAGACACTCCCGGGCCAGGAGGTGAAACGTGTGCTTTATGACCTGAGGTGATCAGGAAAGTGGGGCTCAGCACTCACACTGCAATATAGAAAGGGGGCCGTCTCCTCCACCCCAGCTGAGGGTCCTGGCCATATGGGAATTCAACCAGTCCAGTCCTTAGGTGTCAGAATACTCTTGATTCAGTTGGTTTGGTCTGGTTGCTCCCAGGATGGAGAACCAGGGTGTCCTCTCGATTCCCGATCCCAGTGCTCACAGAAAGCCAAAGGAGGTCACGTGACCGGGCTGGTCTGGGATGAGAGAAGCATGCACGGAGCACAGGCTCTTACAACCGGGAAGGCCACAGCCAGGACCAAATCCTACCCACGGGCCTTAGGGGTGGTGGAAGGGTGCTCTGCACCCCAGCAAGGCCACCTCACTGGAAGGAGGACCAGAGTCTAAGCTGGTGCTGTCACTGGTGGCTGGCCGGCCCAGCTTCCCTGCCCGATGGCAAAGGTCTTCCCCCAGCTGCTGCCTGAGGCGCAGGCATAGAGCCAGTGCTGCCTCCACACTGTTCACTTGCCACTCCGGGAACCCCGCTGTTTGCTCATGGCCGTGAGCATCTGGCTGATATAGGAAGTCAGGAGGTCATCCATCTTGTAGCCCTGGAAACAGTGGCAAGATGATAAACAGAGTGTAAAGAAGGACAGAGCCAGCCAACCCAGCTCCCAGAGAAGTGCAGTAGGCAGCACCCTGGACAAGGCAACTCTCGGGCCACTCTGGATGTGGTCTCCCCAGCTGCACAGGTAGATTCCTCCAGGTAGATGCTATGGTTCTAAGTTGTATGACCCCACAGGAAGGCCTAGCTTGTGGGTTCCTCACATCCAGAAGCCTACCTCCAAGAATGATTCTAAAGGCTACACACGTGAAGCTAGGCCTTGGAAATTGAGTCCAGGAGGCCTCCTTGCTAACGGTTTTACTGTTGAACTCAGAGTTGAAGGCTCAATCCCCAGGTACTAAAGGCACTCAAACAATGGTTACTGCAGGAGGGCTCTGTTCCTCAGCCCCAGATTAAGCCTCTTCCCCCAGACCTAAAGCTGAGCCTCAAAATGACCTGACCTTGGCCCCAACCTGACTCTTGATCCTGGCCCCAGGCCAAGCCATGCACTCCCCATGTTTGCTCCAGGGCCTGGAGGGCAGCTGAAGCTGCAGTGTGGCAGGGGCGCCCGCCAGGCCTGGAAAGGAGCTCTCACCAGCGACGTCTCGCAGAGCAGCTTGCTTCCGCGCACCAGGTTTCCAATGGTGATGTGGAAGTAGGTGTTGCCGCTGCTCCAGTTGGAGATCTTGGTGAAGGGGTGCGTGGTCAAGATGTCCTGGGGGAGCAGAAAGTCTGAGGCTGCACAGCCTGGACCCTCTGGCCTCCCTTCAGCTCCAGCCCACAGACACTACCCATAAAAGGGCCTGGGGCCCTGGGAAAACGAGGAGGGTAGAGGCTAGCTCTGCCAGGGTGCTGCTTGGGAGGCAGGGGCCTTCCCGCTCCGTGCCTTGATTGGGACCAGCAGGCGGGTCACCCAAGGGAGTCAGGAGACTGCTGGGATGTGGGACTGGGAGTGGACATGTCGGAGGCCTAAAGGAACTGCAACTGTGGTCCTGGGGAAGTCTAGGAAAGAGACAAGAAGAAGACAGTGGGGGGTGGAAAGGAGGACATATGTAATACTTTCAACAAGGAAGATTAAAAAGAAGACAGGACAGAACCTGGGAACAAGTGTTATGGGCTGGATAGAGAGGAAGCTCACAGACAAGTCTGAGAGGAAAACCAGGCATACGGGGCACACGGAGCCAAGAGGAAGACGGGGGTCACTGGCACCCTCAGTGCAGCTGTCCTCCTCCTGGGCACGTGGGAGGTCTGTGCTTCCTGGTCCCCTGGGTGAGACTGCTTGGCCCATAAACATGAGCATTAGTCACCCCAGCACAGCCTGCCATGCTGCCCACGACAGGCAGAGAGCATGTAGGAAGAAGAGGGTGGATGGTAGCGTTCAATGATGCTGACAGGCAAGTACTAAGGAGTCCCTGGGTTAGAAACAAGGTGTTAGTCACTCTAGCAGAGCCGTTTGGATGGAGCTGATGAGGGTCAGGAAGTAGGCGGCCTCTCAAGATGCATGGCCACGAGGGCAGGTGACATGAGGGTGGAGGCTGGCCGGGGCTTTATTAGGGCTGCAGACAGCAGTCTGCCCCTGCCTGCCTGCCCTGTCTCTGCTCACCTTGGTCCTGGGATCGATGAGGCTGACCCCATACTTATTGATGGCAATTAAGAGGATCTCCGGGAAGTTTGGCTCCGTAGTTTGCTAGTCAAGAAAGTAAAAAACCATCAGGTGGGGGACCCAGGGCAGGAAAAGTTGTGTGCACTTGGGGCAGAATAAAGAGCTCCAGCTGAGACGAAGTTGACCTCTCCTGCCAACTCGGTGCCAGGGGGGCAGGGTGCTGGCAGCCCTCTGTGCCACCTTGACAAGAGCTCCCACCGATTATCCTCCAAGGTTCTGGCTTATTTACACATCTGCTTCCCTCCAGGCGGAGGTCTTGTCCCTCTGTGTCCAACACCGAGTCCAGGGCTCAGCACTTAGCCGAGGCACCCAGCTGAGACAGGTCCCAGGCTCTCCTCCTCTCCGAGCCAGGGCAGGCGCAGAGGCCGCCGCTGCTCCCCATGGTCTTGGGGAGGAGTCCCTGTCTTCTCGGCCCCCCTCCCCCCCTCCTCTCCGAGAAGCCGCCCGCAGCATACCTTCACCTCGAAGAAGGCTGAGCCAAAGGTGGGCCATTTGAAGATGACCTTCAGGAAGGCCAGCTTGGCCTCCTCCTTGGACTTCCCCGCGTGCTTGTTGAAGTAGGCGACGATGGACTGCAGGGGGAGGCTGTGTCAGTCCTCACCCCTGCCCCTCCTGCCCCATCTGCTCTGTCAGCAGCTGCATGGGCCTTGGGGGGCCAGGCATAGGATGGGGTCCTGGAGCCATGAGGAGCTTCCTCCTTATCCAAGTTAGTGGGTTCCTGCCCTCGCTCCCCTCCCCAAGCAAGCAGGCCAAAGAGTAGCAATCAAGTAAAGCCAGGACACCACAGCCATCATGGTAACCATGGGACAGGGAAAAGTATCGCAAAGTGGTCTTTGCCTGCCTCCTTTGTCTGAAAGCCTGGAGACTAAAGCAAGTGGAGAGGAAATGGGAGAAGACCCTATCATACGCAGGGCCACAGGAGACACCTCCCTGGGCTCTTGGCTGCCCCTTGGCCCCTGGGATGCCCAGAGACCCATTGTGAGGGACCTTATTCCCATTGCCTCCCCGATGCTCACCCGCTTCCAGTCGTCGGGTGAGACCTGCCGGATGAGGTCCTGGGGCACCAACTCCCGCAGCAGCTTTGGGATACTGGGGAAGTAGGACTTGTCTTCTTCGAACTTGACCCTATAGATCAGCGCCCCCAGCTGTAGCACCTCCTCCCGCGTGCACTTGTGGTAGCCTCGGAGATACTTGGGCAACTCCTGCCAGAGACAGAGCAGGTCACAGGGAGGCAGGGACTCCTTCCCTACCACCCTGAGGCCGGCTCCACCCGCTTCTCCAGTCTCCTTAAGGGGAGATGGCACAGTGCAGGACAACAGCAGTTATGCCCACACAGATTCAGCACACTGCAGTTCAAAACACAGCTGCGTGTGAATAGTCATTTTCCCTCATAACAGTCCAACCAGGTGAGCAGTCCCATTTCAAAAATACAGAAACTCAGACCGACCAGCTGGTGAACCTGAGACCATTCCCCAGACCGCCAGGCCTGTCCTGTGGGAAAAGCCTCTCCGCCCAGGCCTGTCCTGTGGGAAAGGCCTCGCAGGCCGACCTCCTTCCACTGATCCCTTGAGACTGGCTGGTTTCAGCAGCAGCACCAACCCATTTCCCAACTTGAACTTCCAGACCCAGAACCAGAGTAACTGAGGATAACTAGTTACTTCAGTAACTCAAAAACAAAGATGAATCCTCTAAAGGGCCAGCACCACCCACAGACTCCTGGAGCCTTACAGCTCTCTTGTTTAAAGCATAGGGAAACTGAGGCTGGCCCAAGGACACAGGGCAAATCAGAAACCTGAGTCACTGATTATCCACCACCTTTTCACGTACTCACTCATATACTCATCCACCCTACCACCTATCTGCCCATCTATACCCACTCATCATCCATCCATCCACTCAGCCATATGAGTCTACCCACACATCTGTTTCCATCCATTTCCCTATTCGTTCATCCATCCACCTACCAACTCTCCTACCCACTTACCCATTCACCCATCCACTCACCGATATCCAATTCAAAAATTCATTTACCATCCATCTTCTCCCATCCATTCACAGAGTCACCTATTCACCCATCCATCATGCCAACGATTGAGCATCAACGATGAGCCAAGCCCTATTAGCAACAACATATATCCTCCTTACTCTCATTGAACTTATAAGCAAAGCAAGAACAGACATTAATTATCACATCAAATCAATGTACAAATCCAGTCTTTGAAGGAAATATTCCCGGTGCTATGAGAACATAGAACGAAGTGGCTTGATAGAGTCTCAGGGACAGAGAAGACTCCCCTTAAGATGATTCATGGAAAACAGCATGGAGGTTCCTCAAAACATTGAAAATAGAACTGCCTCATGACCCAGCATTTTTACTTCTGGGTATAGTATATCCAAAGAAACCTAAAACACTAATTTGAAAGAATATATGCACCCCTATGTTCCTTGCAGTGTTATTTACAATAAGCAAGTTATGAAAGCAACCCACGTGCCCATCAGTAGACGACTGGATAAGAAAAGCTGTAGTATATTTACACAATGGAATATTACTTGGCCAAAAAACCCCCACACATTTGTGACAGCATGAATAAGGATATTATACTAAGTGAAATAAGGCAATCAGAGAAAGACAAATACCATATGATTTCACTTACATGTGGAATCTAAAGAACAAAATAAACCAATAGAAACAGACTCATAAATACAAGGAACAGACTGATGGTTGCAAAAGGGGTGGGGGATTAGAGGACTGGTTGAAAAAGGTGAAGGAATTGAGAAGTACAGATTGGCAGTTACAAAATAGTCATGGGGATCTAAAGCACAGCATAGGAAGTATAGTTAATAACTAGGCATGCTGCCAGGTGGGTACTGAAAATACTGGACGGGACACTTTGTAAAGTCTATGACTAACCACTATGCTGTACACCTGGAGCTAATACAAAATTATCTAAACTAATAAAAGCGAAATAGTAAAATTAACCGTTTCTCCGGGATGCCCAACAACCAATCAGAGCGACTGTATGCAAATTAGCCCAGCCAACATGGCAGCCGCCACTCACGGAGTAAAGGGCAGCGTCCGTTGCAGCAGGAGCAAAAGGGAAACTGCCTGCACTCCGCTCGCTTAGCCTTGACGGAAGCAAAACACACATTTGCAACAATGTATAAATCATAGAATCCTTGGAGCTGAAGCCGGGCCTGAGTCTAAGATAACAACATTGTTTCATTATAGAAGTCTTGAGGTGAGGCAGAGAGGAGGCTTCGTTTACTAGGAGGCCTCGCCTTAAAGGAACAGCATCAATTATAGAAGATAAACAAACCCCAGGCCTTAAAGGAACAGCACCAATTATAGAAGATAAACAAACCCCAGAAACATGCGTCCAGCCAGCCTTGCTGGGACGTTGGGTCAATGGGAGCTATGGGCAGCCTTAAAGCCTGAAAACAGCCCTCAGCCCATCACCCATGCTGGCCATAATCCAATGGGGTGAGGGACATTCCTGGGGGGCTTGGCCAGCCTGCACACAGCCATCAGCCCCTCACCCAGGCTGGTCAGGCACGCCAGCAGGTGGACATCCCCCAAGGAGTCCCAGACTGTGAGAGGGCACAGGCTGGGCTGAGGGACCTCCCGAGTACACAGAGCGGCTGCAGGGCGGAACAGTGCAGGACCCAGGACCCGTGAGTGGGAAACAGGCGGCAGGGTTGGAGGGCACCGGGAAGCGGGTAAGAGGTGACAGGGGGTCGGCGGCCTGCTTGGTGGGCTTCCCAGGCCCTTTGCGGGGCATCGGGGAGCGGGTAAGAGGTGGCAGGGGGTTGGCGGCCTGCTTGGTGGGCTTCTCAGGCCCTTTGCAGGGCATCAGGGAGCGGGTAAGAGGTGGCAGGGGGTCGGTGGCCTGCTTGGCAGCTGTCCAGGCCCTTGGAGGGGCATCTGGAAGCGGGAAAGAGGCAGCAGGGGGTCAGTGGCCTGCTTGGTGGGCTTCCCAGGCCCCTTGCAGGGCACCAGGAAGTGGGAAAGCAAGGTGGCAGGCCGGGGAGTGGGAAAGAGGGGGAGGGAGGGGCGGTCTCAGCCTGCTTGGCAGCTGCCCAGGGAGCAGGAAAAGCAAGGCTGCAGGGGCCAGGGTCCTGCTTGGCAGCTCCCCAGACCCCTTGGCA